>JAXIVJ010002537.1:0-47500 GCA_036785665.1 Chirona hameri
TGGGGGCAGAGGCGTTATCAGGTGATGATGATGGTTGAACAGAGGCGTCTTCATGCAACGATGGGGGGGCAGAAACGTTCTCAGGTGATTTGGATGACATGACAACTTGTTTTTTCTTCTTCAGAAAATTGAAAGACAATTTCATTCTCTGTCTAACACAGTTTAGCATTTGATTCCAACATCATTTATTTTAGGGGGGCCTGATTCGTCAAGCACATCTATGTCATCACCTTATGCAAAGTATTCTTGGGAACACTTTTTGAAGACATATATCTTTCAGATTATTCATGTTAAAGGCACAACAAATAATAGAAGGCAGACACTGAGATGCTCTTTCTAAAAAAGTTATCAAAAAAGTAATTTTAAAAAATGACTCTTATGGCATTGTATTAATTTGCACACCAAATTCGTGTGCAATAATGCGAAGGTTCAAATATGATACAAAAGCAAATCCTTTATTATAAAATGACCCACCACGGGAAATATATAATACTATATACATATCAATAAAATTCTCACTTTTTTCGTTTTCAGGTACTTAAATTAAGTCCTTTTAAATTATTAATTTAAATATCTATTAGAAAGGCGTATGATATTGTCTATCTGAAACTGAAAAGGGTTGTTGCCTAATCCTTTTTGGTTTTCAAGTTATAGGCGTGCAAATATACAAAAATTAAAAAAATTAAGTGTACTTAAAGTTAAATATTTTCCAAAATTAAAATGATATAGTCACGTTAACCCTATTCCCTGCGGGTGGCTAGCATTACGTTAACCTGCGGGGGGAGCAGATTCTGCCTCCTCCCCCCCCCACTAGAGATCTCGAGAACCGCTCGGGTCGATTTTCGATGGGGGAAAAACACCATTCGATTTGTCATGACAAGATCTCTCTTTTTGGAACCCCGACAATTTGGTTGTGTTCAAACATGGGGAACACAAAAGATTTATCACATCATTTTTCTAATAACTTTTTTTGACTTTTTTTGGACAATATACGACCAAATAATTACCTTTTTCTGTATTTCTGAGCCAAAACTGGTCTAGGGAACATTGCCTTTTTATTTACATTTATCAATTTATAATTTTGAGGATTTCTGAGAAGAGCAAAATCGCTGTCCTGGACGTGGTAAAATCCAAGGTCATTTCACTTGACCTGGTAGGTCACCCATTGACCTGAAACCTAAAGAAATCGCATTACCGTTAGATTCCCTCATGACAGGGCAACATGCTGGTTCTTACCGCATTGCTATAAGTTAGCTTTGGTATTGGAAGTTAACAGGGGGCCTGTCAGGCCCCCCCCCCGATAGGACGAAGCTGAAAAAAAGCTCCCGTAGAGCGAGGGTTTAAGTTATAAGCATTCCAACATACCCTTATATGTGCCACCAAGGATATTAGAGGCTTTTAAGCTTGACTAAGCAAAAAGTTCGGAGTCTATCGGTCTTTTGAGGCTTTTAAGAGGCCTTTAAGGAACAACATCTATAAACCATTATATTAATAGGAGTATAAGAAAGAAAACTGTACAAACACAAGTTTCGGATTTTTGCTGCCAGCACTTAACTTTAGCTTTAAAGTATAAACAAATACCGAAAATCAAAATCTTAAAATCCAAAAGATGTTCATTAGGAAAGTTTAATGGTCATAACAAGTAGTGTAATAACTTTTTCGTTTCATACCTAAATTTAACCTATACAAAATTGGAAAATACAAAAAACAAAATCACTTTTAAGTTTTGTACTTCAATGTTAGTTTTTTTTAATGTTTACAGCATTTGAAAATTCTGCATGCGGTCTTATGTGAAACTGAAAACGGTTTGGACTCTATCCTTCTTTGGGTTTTTAAGTTGATAAGCGTTCAAACACAAAATTCATATTGTACTTAAAGTTAGGCATTTATATAGTTTAAGTACATAATAGTATCATAGGTACATCCATTGACTATCTAAAACTTGAACTCGGTTTTGTCTCTATCTGTTTTTGCTTTTAGGTTATATTGCATTCCAATATACCTGTCCGGCCCTGTCCGGCCCTGTCCACCATCACTGCTCCCTGAGAACGCCGCTGCCCCCACCCCCCCCCCATCGCTTGCTGAAGACGCCTCTGTTCCACCATCACTGCTCCCTGAGAACAGTCACTGCCCCCCCCCCCCCACTCCCATCGCTTGCTGAAGGACGCATCTGTTCCACCATCACTGCTACCTGAGAGCTGCTTCCCCACTTCCCATCGCTTTGCTGAAGACACCTGTGTTCCACCATCATTAATTACATGAGAAACGCCTATGCCCCCCCATCGTTACCTGAAGACGCCTCTGTTCATCTATCATCATCCTGAAAGCGCCTCTGCCCCCCCCCCCCCCCCTCCCATCGTTGTCTGAAGACGCCTCTGTGCCACCGTCACTGCTCCCTGAGAACACCTCTGCCCGCACTCCCCCCCCCCGCGATCATCGTTGCCTGAAGACGTCTCTGTCCCATGAATGTAGAGAAATATCTCACATCATCCGGAAATCCCCTCGCGTGTGAGAATACATATATTTTCATCGGTTTACATATGGTTAGCTCGTGTGTGACGCCTGCGCTAGTAATACCCAGCCCTGAGAAGCGAGTAGCGCCAAGAGTAGCGCAAGGTGACGGGGCCAATGCCGCCTGTGCCAAAATTTGCGTCAAACGTTGACGGCAGTAGACCAACCAGAACTGAAAGTCGGCGATAGAAACTGTGGATAAATAGAAATACCAAGGTACTTCAATAAGAAATACCATGTAATCTCAAATAAGAAATTAAATTAAAACACTAGTAAAAAAAGAGCACAAACATCTCAAATATTGAACACTAAAATAAAATAAATTTACTTTGATAAACATGCAAATGACGCATGACAAGAAAATAGAGAATAACAACGCAGAGGGAAAAAACGAAATAAATAGACTCGATACAAATATAAATATTCAATACAATGAAAAGGGAAAAACTAAATAGAAGCCAGTGTCTGTCAAATTTGATCAGTTCCTAGAACAATGGCCAGTGCAGCACGACACGGGATGCATCATAAATACTTATAAACGCATGATGGATACATCACCTTGAGGTGATAGTATTGCCGAGTCAAAATGTGATTACGTTTTGTACCAAATTCCATGTATCATTATTTTCGAATTTCGACCCTCTTCCACATCTTAGTTGTGCAGTGGCCAGTGAGGCATATATTTTATGTGACTCACCAATTACCTAACATGTTATAAAAATGAAGCCCTTATCAGTCTTATCACTCATTCCTGATGCTTGAAAATTTATGTGGAGAGTTTTAGTGCAGATTTCATACAGCTTTTGCCTGCGCTGGTGCTGTTGCAACATAAACATAGGACTAGCGGGCAAATTTCGGACCAATGACTGTCCGCCATTGTTGTTACGCCTCAGACGCAATATTGGACAGTAGCTAACTGACATGGAGCGGCGAACAGTTTTATCTGCTCTTCCGATACAAATCCTCGATTGTTTGATTGGTCGAGTCGAAGAGTATGGCGTCATAGGCATGTCAACTTGACCAATCATCGTACAGGATGCATCGCCTCATACAATAACCATGACGTCATAGATGGGGCCAGCTGTGGGGCAACCTGAAAACGGAAATGCGCGTCAAGTTAGCGTCGTATTCGTATTCGTTTTCAGCGTCGAATTCCGATTTTCGTCAAACTCAGCATATGGGTAGATCTCATCGAGTTATGCACGAATATGCAATCCGTTTTGACCTAGAACAACCGGTTTGACCTCCAGAGGTCATTGGTCAAAAGGCAACGTCACAGAGACGAATACGAGTTAAGCGTAAGAGAACCCGGTAAGCTTCGGCCATGCATAACCTCCAGCATCTCGTCCCTCCGTTACTTTAAACCCATTAGGGGGTGTGCAACCACCCCCTACCCGGGCGAGGTTAAATTACCAGGTATATTTCTTCAGCCATATTTGTTTTCTTTGTCTGAGGAGTCGACAGTGTAAATTTGAAGGAAATCGTAGGGGCCGCCCCATAGGGCCAAACAAATAGGCACGACCCTAGTTGAGCCCCTAGGACTCCCAGCGGCATTCTGATGATTGCATTAGCTTTGGTGAATTAAGTACTTTCTAATTATATGGAACTTGACTGGGTTTCCTAACGTTGTTTTAGGGGCATAGGCCCCTTTACCTTATAAGGGGCTTCTAATCGGCCCTAGGGACCCCAATCTTAAATGACCAGGTATATATTTTTTTCAGCCAGATTTGTTTGCTTGGTCTGCGGAGTCGATAGAGTAAATTTGAAGGAAATCGTAAGGGCCGCCACATAGGGCCAAAAATAGGAACGGACCTAGTTGAGCCCTAGGGCTTCCAGCTGCATTCTGATGATTGCATTAGCTTTGCGAAATCAAGTTCTTTCGAATGATATGCAACTTGACTGGGTTTCCTAACGTTTTGTTTTAGCAAAGGCCCTTTTATCTTATAAGGGGGTCCTAATCGGCCCTAGGGGCCCTAATATTAAATGACTAGGTATATTTCTTCAGCCAGATTTGTTTTCTTAGTCTGAGGAGTCGATAGTGTAAATTTGAAGGAAATCGTAGGGACCTGCCACATAGGGCCACAAAATAAGAACTGCCCTAGTTGGGCCCCTAGGACTCCCAGCGGCATTACAATGATTGCATTAGCTTTGTAAAATTATGCGCTTTCGAATAATATGAAACTTGACTGGGTTTCCTCAAGTTTTTTTTTTAAAGGCCCCTTTACCTTATAAGGGGGTCCTAATCGGCCCTAGGGGTCCTAATCTTAAATGACCAGGTATATTTCTTCAGCCAGATTTGTTTTCTTGGTCTGAGGAGTCGATAGTGTAAATTTGAAGGAAATCGTAGGCGGCCAAACATAGGAACATAGTTGAGCCCCTAGGGCTCCCAGCTGCATTATAATGATTTCATTAGGTTTGTAAAATTAAGCGTTTTCGAATGAAATGGAACTTGACTGGGTTTCCTAACGTTTTGTTGGGGCAAAGACCCATTTACCTTATAAGGGGGTTCCTAATCGGCCCTGGGGGCCTTATTCTTAAATGACCAGGTATATGTCTTCATCCAGATTTGTTTTCTTGATCTGAGGAGTCGATAGAGTAAATTTGAAGGAAATCGTAGGGGCCGCCCCATAGGGCCAACAAATAGGAACGGCCCTAGCTGGGCCCCTAGGGCCCTCAGCTGCATTATGATGATTGAATTAGCTTTGGAAAGTTGAGCGCTTTCGAATGATATGCAACACGACTGGGTTCCTAGCGTTTTATAGGGAAACACTTTAACTAAGACAAAATATGAAACGGCCCTAGCAACGTAGGGCCCAAAAATAGGAACGACCCTAGCTGGGCCCCTAGGGCCCTCAGCTGCATTCTGATGATTGAATTAGCTTTGGAAAATTGAGCGCTTTCGATTGATATGCAATACGACTGGGTTCCTAGAGTTTTATAGGGAAAAACTTTAACTAAGACAAAATATGAAACGGCCCTAGCTGGGCCCCTAGGGCCCCAGGTGCATTATGTTGGATTGATTATCTGTGGAAAATTTAGCGTTTTCGAATGATATGCATTATGATCAGTTTTACTGAGTAGATTAGCGCTAACGACGCTGTTTATATATGTTAGTCGATTATGCCCTGAGGGCATACATTTTTTTTGGGGCATTTGTGGCCGTTCTATGGGATGACCAGTGTTTACACATATTTTTGTTGTTGAAAAGGGGACGACTTTCCCTACATGCTCTGTGAAATTCAGCCCGATCTGAGGGGCCGTCGATCCCTGCTGAACTCCTGCTGAATCCCTGCTGAATCCCTGCTGAATCCCTGCTGAATCCCTGCTGAATCCCTGCTTACTTCCGCTACATAAGAAGACCATTGTATTTTGTTTACTGAACCTAATTACCCTACTTAATACTAGTAGACGTAATCCACACAACATATGTACCTATGTAAGGAAATTCACTCACGCGCTCCTCTGTCACTCAGTAGGCAGCAGGAGATCAAAGGCTGCGTCGCTACGTGTAAAAATTATAACTTGCGTTGGTTGTGAATCACTCCAAAATAGCGTCAGACGCGACACTTTCCCTATCCCTACTGCTACCAAAATGCTAGCAAATACAGGCAACACGAATAAGGCAAAACAAATATATCTTTATCAAGAAGTTCAATAGCAAGGAATAGCAAGGATATCTTTCGCAAGAAGTTTTTTTTTTCGCAGGCAGTACCCATTTTCATCCCCAGTTTCAGCGGATTTTGGGGATGGAGCTAATTTATATTGCCGCCCCTGTCGAGCTTGTGATGTGTGTGTGTGGGGGGGAGGGCTTTTGCCCCTGCCGCCCTCTTTGGATCCGCCAGTGATTCCATACAACATAGCAGGGGGGTGTACTCCGCTCCTTCAACATTGGTAAAAAGTGTGACAACCGCGAGCAGCTTCCAGCATCTTGGCCGTGTTTATCGGATCTGCTCATAAGCTATATTTGGCTATCAGCTAGTATTGACCAATCAGTCTTGAGCAAGCTCGACGGTGATTGGTCAGTTTGTGATGACGGAAAGGCGGGGGAGAATCATTTGTTTACATTTCAACGGGTTTGCCATATTGGTTCGCTGGCAATGTACGGGCGTGTGTGCGTGTGCATTTTTAAGCATTTACTTATTTTTATGAAGCGTAAGACAATATTTAAAGGTGTATATGAAAGTCGACATAATAATTGTATCTGTCAACATAGCAGTATTTTCCCAGAATACCTCATAAGCTAAAAATTTACACCCAAATCTGTGCGTTCTTTAGCTGAGGACATCTGCGAAAATGGTCGACATAAGAGGCTGTAGGAGTAGGTTAGCTATTTTTTTATTTTTCAAGGACGTAAACCCATAGATTGTGTCACCTTATATAAACAGACTAGACAATCCATACCAATGTGACTGATGTCGGTATTACTTAGGTTTTGAGATACCATTATGAGTAGTACCAGTGACGGTGGATCGTATTTTCGGATGGTGGGCAAAGAAACCCAGAGGGCCCCCTCGGCAAAAGGTCCCTTTCCCACGGCCAAGCCCCCCCCCCCCCACCCCTCCAAAACAAAAACGCGAAATGGTATCTCCTCGGATTTAGGCCACTATATTTTGCAGTGCCTCTAAATGGTCGCAAAAAGAACGTCGGACAGGCCAATGTTGAAGTCTCAGGCCTTTTGAGGGCCCCTCATGGCCTACCGAGGGTCCCCCTCAGGCCGACTGAGGGCCTTCTGTCGGCCTTAGAAGGCCCATCAGGCTGGCTGGGGGCACATCGAGGCCCTGTGTCATTTTTCGGTCAAAAGGAAAAATCGAACCAACTTCTTGGAGTATGGATTTTCTAGTCTCTTACAAATTTATGGGGGAGTCAAAATCATATGTTTCCCCCCCCCCCCAACTTTTTGAGTGGGCGGGCAGCTGCCTCCTCTACCCCCCCCCCCCCCCCACCTTATCCGCCACCACTGAGTAGTACCTAATACTACTGGTCCTGTGCTATGAGTGGATTGCACTAAAGAGCACAAATTGCCAAGTGTTTAGTAATGACTAACAATAAATGATAATAATGTGACTTGTGAGTTACAGGACATGCCTTTTTGCGCCGTCGGGGGTGCAGCAACGACTGACATGCCAAAAAAGTTGATCAATATCACGATTCAGATCCTATACCATTTCATAAATTTCCCGAAGATTCACCTACAAGAAAAGTCTAGGGGGCGCTAGGGGGGCGCTAGGGAGCCCCAAGCCACCCCCCCCCCCTGAGCCCGGGTCGCGCCCATGTCGCACCCACCAAGCGCGCGTAGGGCGCAACTTTTTGTATGTGGCGCCCCCCCCCCCCCCCCCCCCCCACCTGACCGAAATATTGGATCCGCGCCTGTACTATGTCACGAGAAGGAATAGCAATGCCAAACAAATACAATATATTTGATGAGGTTTATGTCTCCATAGGCAATTCATTGCGATACATGCACATGTTCCACGCCGGGTAATGGCATCAAAGATACACTTATCATTTTGAGCGGCGGTCGGTCGTACCTAATCGTTGAACTTTGCGCAGATATAACAGCAAATATTAGTCTGATTGCGTTGTTTTTAGCGGCATTCGGCAGAGCGATTGATTTGTGACATATTACATATTACAAGTTTTGCAATCGACCGGTAAACAAAGAAACTAAGCGCGATCTAAGCTTCAGGCACGCGCGCACTAATGTTGTGTACGGCGGCCGGCCGGCCGCGTCCCCCGCCTTCTACGTCACAATGACTCCGGGGTCGCGGCTACTACATTAGTGTTTGTCCCCACTTTTTCGGCCGGAGTGTTCTACCTGGTTTATACAGCCTTGCAACATAGGTACCTATATAAGGAAATTCACTCACGCGCTCCTCTGTCAATCCAGCAGGCAGCAGGAGACCAAAGGCTGCGACGCGCGCTGCATGTAAAATTATAACTTACGTTGGTTGTGAATCACTCCAAAATAGCATCAGACGCGCCACTTTCCCTATCCCTACTGTTACCAAAAAGCTACCAAATAGAGGAAACACGAACGAGGCAAAAACAAGATTTCTTTCTTTCGCAAGAAGTTATTTTTTCGCGGGCAGTACCCATTTTAATCGCCAGTTTCAGTTTTTTTTTTGGGGGGGGGGCTAATTTCTATTGCCGCCCCTGTCGAACTTGGGATGGGGGCTTTTGCCCCTGCCCCCCCCCCCCCCTGGATCCGCCAGTGACCTCGGCTGACCCTGTAGGGGTCACTGAACACAAATTGCACCTGGGTCATCATGAATGGGTTATGATAACATGATCCAGAAGGAATGAGGTATGTCAGTTGACACAGATGTAGATGGCGCTGATGTACAATGTGACCCAAGCGGCGATCACCGCCATTGGCGACAATGCATTAAGTCACTATTTGAAGGTGGCCCTAAAAATAGTTACGATGGAAAATGCTAAAGGGCCAAGTCTCATGTGTTTCGCTGAAGCTTTCTAAGTTAAAAGCTGCCATTTTTATGATATAAATAATTGGGTTTGCACAAAATCGCCCCGAAGTCAACCATGCGTGGCGAGCCGTCATAAGGGCGAACGGGCCGTCCGGCCCCAGCAGGCGATCGACCATGTCGTCTCGCCGAGGCCGGCCGTCGTCTTCGGTGGCGAGGGCTGCGGCTCGGGTGGACGGCAGTATTTTAGTTTACCGTCATTATTTATATTTATCATACGATCAAGGCAACACAAGATGGTGATGGGAATGAGCGATAGTGCAGGCGTTGCAGAAGGAACGAGAGGAGCTGAAGGAGTGGCACTGAGCAGGGAATACAATTCGACTATATGCCACCGCGCTTAGCAAGTCGTTGGTCCTGCCGTATTTTATATGAAAGTTTTTGTATTTTCCTATTTTTTTCCCCCGGAGAGCATGGCGGTCTGTTCTGCTCCAGCAGGATGTCATAAGCGGGTGTCCACAATACGAGCTTCTGCTCAATCGAAGGTGAGTATGTTTTTTAGCAGTGTTTCAAACAGTAAGTTCCATCTGTGGTGACCACAATTAATGCACAGTGAAAGCCTTTCTTCCATATTTTGTATTAAATATATGAATGCTTATCAGTTTAACAATCAAATGTACAACCATTGTTGTTTTGCCACCAATATTTTGTTGTTGTTTGGCCCGAAGCCACGGTGGATAGAAAGATTGCCCGCCCAGGAGCCGCAGACAGCAGCCCCGACGACGGCTGCCGCGGCGAGTCGATATGGTTGATCGTCCGCTAAGGCTGGATGGGCCGCTCGCCCTTACGGCGGTTATTACGCATGGTTGACTTCCGCGATTTTGTGCAACCCCAATTATTGATATCATCAAAACAATGGCAGCATTCAACTCAGAAAGCTTCAGCGAACCACGTGAGACGTGAGCCTTTAGCACTTTCGATCGTAATTATTTTTAAAGCCACCTTCAAATAGTGACTTAATACATTGTCGGCAATGGCGGCAATCGCCGCTTGGGTCACATTGCTGCCCAGCGCCCCTGGTGGCGGAAATTTTGCTGACATACCTCATTGGGCTGATGCCTGATATCATGCGCATTCTCGGAATAGGAAGCATTTGAATATTTCCCCATTGACTTATAATGAGGACGTCCCGAAATTGACCCGACCCGAAATTGACCCCTTAGACCTTAACGACGGCACGCGAAAAACCTGAGGGGGGGGGGGGGGTCTAAACACCCCTTTCCGGCACGGGGCGGGTTAGACGGCCTGAAGGGGCCCTCGGTCGGCCAGAGGCCCTCGGTCGTCCTGAGATGGCCCTTGGCCGGCCTGAGAGGGCCCATAATCGGTCTGGGGGCTCACAGTCGTCCTGAGGGGCCATAGTCGGCTTGAGGGGCCATGGTCGGACTGAGGGGCCCTCGGTCGGCCTAATATGGCACTCGGTCGGTCTGAGGGGGCTCTCGGTCGGCCTGAGGGACTCCCATACCGATTTGAAGACAGTCTGGGAGGCCCCTCGGTCGTCCTATGGTGGCCCTTGGCCGGCCTGGGGGCCCATAGTCGGCATGAGGCGGCCCTCGGTCGGCCTGAGACTCCCATGCCGACTTGAAGACAGTCTGAGGGGGCCCTCGGTCGACCTGAGGCCCTCGCTCGTCCTAAGATGGCTCTTGGTCGGCGTGAGATGGCATTCGGCCTGAGAGGGCCCAGAGTCGGCCCGGGGCCCACAGTCGGCCTGGGGCCCACAGTCGGCCTGGGGCCCACAGTCGGCCTGAGTGGGCACACAGTCGGCTTAGGGGCCCTCAGTCGGCTTAGGGGCCCTCAGTCGGCTTAGGGGCCCTCAGTCGGCTTATGGGCCCTCAGTCGGCTTAGGGCCCTCATTCGGCTTAGGGGCCCTCAGTCGGCTTAGGGGCCCTCAGTCGGCTTAGGGGCCCTCAGTCGGCTTAGGGGCCCTCAGTCGGCTTAGGGGCCCTCAGTCGGCTTAGGGGCCCTCAGTCGGCTTAGGGGCCCTCAGTCGGCTTAGGGGCCCTCAGTCGGCTTAGGGGCCCTCAGTCGGCTTAGGGGCCCTCGGTCAGCCAGGAGCGCCCAAGGCATCAGTCGGTTTAAGGAGGCACTCAGTCTTTATAATTGTGGGAGACCCTCAGTCAGCCCGAAAGGGCCCTCGGTGGGCTTGGGGGACCCTCGGGCTTCCTGAGATGGCCATCGTTCGACCTGATAGTCTTTCGATCGGTATAAGGGGGCCCACAGTAAGGGGGAACACATTTCGATCGGTCTAAGGGCCTTCGCTCGGCCTGAGATGGCCCTCGGTCGGCTTGAGGGGTCGGGATTCTCGGTCGGCTCGGTCGGAAATGTCCTTATCGAGACGCGGCGTACTCGCTGCGCGCCGGGTATGTCAAATCAGCTGAGATTCCAACCCAGCCATAAGTCATCCTTGGCTTTAGTGCGCCGTTTACTGTCTCAAAGGGTATGATAATAGTAGAGTTCAGCTATCATTGTAATGGGTGTATGCCAGTTGATGTTTGAATGCTCATGCAGCATCAATAAGCGTATAAATGCCATCGTTCCATAACATTTTCCTCGCTGTCCCCACATTGGGGCGCACGTGCATTTATACGAAGACAATACTCATGAGCTAATTTACCCGGATTGGCTTACCAGTAGGTCAAACAGTTCACGGCTTAACTTATTCGTTAGGAAGGGTGGTCGACTGCCTATATGCAGTCGTTAGGAACTTATTCGTTAGGAAGGGTGGTCGACTGCCTGTATGCAGTCGTTAGGAAGGATGATCGTTAGTAACTTATTCGTTAGGAAGGGTGGTCGACTGCCTGTATGCAGTCGTTAGGAAGGATGATCGTTAGGAACTTATTCGTTAGGAAAGGTGGTCGACTGCCTGTATGCAGTTGACCCCTCCGTCCAGCCCGATCTGCTGTTGGTTTCTGGGCGCACCGACCAATGAGCTGATGGGGTGCCCAGCACGACGTAGGCGCACCGACCAACGAGCTGATGGGGTGCCCAGCACGACGTAGGCTCACCGACCAACGAGCTGATGGGGTGCCCAGCACGACGTAGGCTCACCGACCAACGGGCTGATGGGGTGCCCAGCACGACGTAGGCGCACCAACGAGCTGATGGGGTGCCCAGCACGACGTAGGCACACCAACGAGCTGATGGGGTGCCCAGCACGACGTAGGCTCACCGACCAACGAGCTGATGGGGTGCCCAGCACGACGTAGGCTCACCGACCAACGAGCTGATGGGGTGCCCACCACGACGTAGGCTCACCGACCAACGAGCTGATGGGGTGCCCAGCACGACGCAGGCTCACCAACCAACGAGCTGATGGGGTGCCCAGCACGACGTAGGCGCAACAACCAACGAGCTGATGGGGTGCCCAGCACGACGTAGGCGCACCAACCAACGAGCTGACGGGGTGCCCAGCACGACGTAGGCTCACCGACCAACGAGCTGATGGGGTGCCCAGCACGACGTAGGCGCACCAACGAGCTGATGGGGTGCCCAGCACGACGTAGGCTCACCGACCAACGAGCTGATGGGGTGCCCAGCACGACGTAGGCGCACCAACCAACGAGCTGATGGGGTGCCCAGCACGACGTAGGCGCACCAACGAGCTGATGGGGTGCCCAGCACGACGTAGGCGCACCAACGAGCTGATGGGGTGCCCAGCACGACGTAGGCTCACCGACCAACGAGCTGATGGGGTGCCCAGCACGACGTAGGCTCACCGACCAACGGGCTGATGGGGTGCCCAGCACGACGTAGGCGCACCAACGAGCTGATGGGGTGCCCAGCACGACGTAGGCGCACCAACCAACGAGCTGATGGGGTGCCCAGCACGAGGTAGGCTCACCAACCAACGAGCTGATGGGGTGCCCAGCACGACGTAGGCTCACCGACCAACGAGCTGATGGGGTGCCCAGCACGACGTAGGCTCACCGACCAACGAGCTGATGGGGTGCCCAGCACGACGTAGGCTCACCGACCAACGAGCTGATGGGGTGCCCAGCACGACGTAGGCTCACCGACCAACGAGCTGATGGGGTGCCCAGCACGACGTAGGCTCACCGACCAACGAGCTGATGGGGTGCCCAGCACGACGTAGGCGCACCAACCAACGAGCTGATGGGGTGCCCAGCACGACGTAGGCGCACCAACGAGCTGATGGGGTGCCCAGCACGACGTAGGCGCACCAACGAGCTGATGGGGTGCCCAGCACGACGTAGGCGCACCAACGAGCTGATGGGGTGCCCAGCACGACGGACGGTACAACACGATCAAATCCATCTGCCCCTGAACGCGCACAGTATGACAACAAAGGCTGGTTATCGTGCTCAGTGCTCACCATATACGGGATGTGCCCCGCCAACATTAACCAGCCCTGGTCCAGGCCACCCGGCACTTTGGATAGCTGAGTGTGCGGCACGCAATAACAAATGACAGAGCAAAGCAAAACGCATACGTTTATTACAATACAGCTTCGAGGTCATTCGGGACGAATCTCCGTTGGAGCTACCACGCAGCCTAGCCCAAAGAAAGGCCCAATCATCGGCCGTAAAAAAGATCACGAGCGTACTCGGAACAATGAGATCAAAAGAATTCCTAACATCTCACTACACATAAGTTAAATGCGTCATCGGACTGAGGAAAATCTACAAAACAACCGCACCAAAAGACAATAGATACCTTACACACAACTTTGATCATGGCAGTGCCCGGATCAGATAATCATATAGCTATGATAAAATATACTCGTACACACGGGCGCGCGTGGGCCGGTGGAGAGGTATAACAACGTTGTACTCGGCCTATGGAATGGGCCGGGGCGGCTCGCGCGCTGACGGCCGTGAAAGACGGGACGGGGCGGTCGGCCGGGCCGTCTCACCCGGTCAGGTCGATGGTCCGCGACACGTCGCCGAACTTGAGCCGCAGCCGCTTGGCCGGCGGCGCGGCCAGCTCACAGGCTGCCGCCCGCTGACGACGCTCGTGGCGGTGCCGCTTCTTTTTCTTCTTTTTGTGCCAGGTGGCGACGGGCAGCTCGCCGACGCCCTCCAGCCGCAGCACCTCGTAATGGATCTCGCCGCTCGTGGCGCTGTCGTCGCTGAAGTGACTGCTCGCCGATTCGCTGACGTCGTCTCCAGTCGGCGAGCGCTTCATCCGCAGCGTCACCTTGACATGACACGGCGACGGCACGGACAGCGCGGCCGCAGGAACCGCTGTTGCCGCCGCCGCCGCCGTCCGACCCCGCCGCGGCGGTGGCGGTGGCGGAGGAGGAGGAGGAGGAGGAGGTGGCGGAGGGGGAGGAGGAGAAGGAGGTGGCGGAGGGGGAGGCGGCGGTGGGGGAGGCGGCGGCGGTGGGGGAGGCGGCGGAGATGGGGGAGGCGGCAGAGATGGGGGAGGCGGCAGAGATGGGGGAGTCGGCGGAGGCGGAGGCGGCGGGGGCGGAGGCGGCGGTGGCGGAGACGGCGGTGGCAGGACGGACAGTGCCGCCGGCGCCGCGCCGCGCCGCCGGCCCGTGGCAGTGGTGGTGGCGGCCCGTGAGGCACCGAGCCGCCGCTGTGTGCGCGTGCGGCCGCCGTTCAGGGCGGACCCAGCCCCGGCAGCGGCGGCCGCCGGCACCGGGGCCGGCTTGGCGGCGGGTACCGCGGGTACAGCCGCCGCGGCCCCCGGTGGCTCCAGTTTGAGGAGCCTCTGTTCGGCGATGATCTGGGCGTCGTATCGCGTCATGCCGCGCTGGCGCAGCGTCTCGACCGTGTGCTCGAAGCTGTTGGAGCCGGCCGGCGGCGCCGCCTGCCGACGGCTTGAGTAGCGCAGCCGGTACCCCTCAGACTGCTGGTCAGCGTCCTTCTTGGCGAACGCGCCCGTCTGCCGCCTGCGGAGCAAAGGTGACTGCGTCACTCCGCAGCCCCGACATCGACCGCCACAGGCCGGCACGGGCCGTCCACACACATCGGGTAGATAGAGTTCGAATACAAATTCGCCAACATACTTTACATACAGCCATAGCTGTCACACACGTGATCCGTGATCTAACCACACTGACGCCACTCACATTCTCACCAATCCCTCTCCCAGATCCACTCACCACTCTGACACATTTCATCACTAACCATCAGCACATCTTACCACTCACACGACTCACAACTCAACTCTCTAACATCTCAAAACTTCCGCGTCTCACCAATCACACATGTCACCACTCAGCTTTCACACGTCTCACCACTTATCCGCCCGGCCCACACGCCCCACCACTCATACGGATCACCGCTATCCACTCACCTCTCGCAGGTCTCACACTCGCAGTAGCAGTTGTTATCGCCGAAGAAGTCTCCGCCGTAGTTGCAGGTAACCTCGTCGCCCGGCTCTATCTCGCGCAGAGTGCGAACGGTGGCAGTGTTGCGTCCGGTCGCCACAAACTGGCGGACTCAGCACAGACAGGGTCATAAAACACCCACACCCACACCCACACCCACAGCAACGCCACACACAGCACGGCAGCGTCACACACGTACAGTGCAGTGCAGAAGTTCTGACCACTGCCTCGGCGCCACCAGCGGGCCAATCGGTGCTGCACCCAGCGGAATCCAAAGCAACTATTATTGAGCTCACCCCCGATAGGTGTCACAAGAGTAGGAACACACCTCGGGTTTGTGAGACACTGAACGCGACCTTGACATGACGTCATCCCACGGCCGGGGGGGGGGGGGGGGGGAGGGGGCGATAAAGGGGGAGAGGAGAGGAGAATAGGACGTCCACTGGGCAAATATACGGGGCCTCGAGAGCTTAAGTCCTGCTCTGGGGGTTGCCGTGATTGATGAGAGGGAGGAATCACAGATATTCTGAGGCGGTTGGGGTGGTTACGAGGATACCTGGTTCATATTAAATCGAATTTCACATAAAAGAGATACACATATGGTGTGCGCTAGCTACCATATGGTGTGCGCTAGCATCTATTATAGCTGGCAATGACTGGCAATATCATAACCAGAATAAAACATTCGAAGCTCGCCTCTCCCACCCTCACAAGTCGCTCGAGCTTACGGCGAGCTTACGGCGGTAGCCGTGTCCATTTCTGGTGAGAAAATACACACGAAATCGAATAATTCGCGACGCTGCGCGGTGCAATGTGGTTGGATTGGTTTAATAATTGTTTGGGTCAACACTTTAGATATAATCATAGCCGTAGGAACGGGTCTGGGGCAGGGAGACCATAGCCCCCCCCCCCCCCCACACACACACACTGCTTAGTGCTTAACCCTATTAGTGTCGGGGAGGTGGGGGGAGGAGGGGGGGGGGGGGGGGGGCTTAAACCCCCTGAGGGTTTTCGCTCCTGCTCCAGAACGCGTAAAGATACGACCTGCAAACTATCTGACTTTTCCTAAGTATTCAATGGGCACACTTTGGCGCCTTACCCAAACAAAATCGTTGCCCATGGGTGGCTTCAGGCACACTTTTCGGGGGCCATGTTTCGCTTTTTCACGTGTCTTGGAGTTCGAAGGGAATAATTTCTTGGTCTTTAACTGTTGTAGCTGCAAGCTTCAAACTTTCAGGCCTTTTGATGACTTTTCGCAGACATGTTGCAATTAAACAAAAATGAATTGCGCAAAGGCACCCCAAGGGACAAATTGAGAGAGGCATAATGAGACATGAGACCAAAATCTGATGGATGGAAATTTCAAACTCTGTGAAGTGTGAACATTCTAAGGTATCTATTGCACACATTGTGTGATTTTGCCAATGTTTGGGGTTTCCCAGAGACGATCCCAGGGGCGGATTTCGGGGGGCATGTGGAAGACTCCATACACAATTATTGTGTTTGGTGCCTCACAATGGTATTTTGAATCGAATGATGTCATTCAAAATCATCTGAGAGGATTTTTTTGTGGCATAGGCGGTGTCAGGGGAGGCAAAAAATGGGGTATCGCCTATTACCCCTTCCTTTCCCAATCCTGAGCATGCCACTGCATACATTCAAATTATGAACGCGTAGCGCCGCGGTGAAAACAAGCGATTCTTTAATTGTTTAGCGAAAACATCGTGCATCAGCAAAAGCTTACAAAATATCGTTGCGATCCCGGACCAATATTTCGGCAACCATGAGTCGCACGGCCATGGGACAAACACATCTATGTAGCGAAATGATCGGCGGGCGGCGTATGCACTGTGAGTCGATCAGCATCACGTGGCACGTGCAAAGCGATCAAGTGAATCGCTCAAAATCATTGTTTTCTGATGGTTTTCAGGATTAACGGCAGTACTCGGCACCTAGCAGACAGAAAGAGTTGAAACAAACACCAATTTGCAGGCAAATGTTCGGTCTTTGTACTAATGTAGCACTAAAGTAGAACTTTATATATTTTTGCATTTAAATCGACCTGGAAAACACAATGCAACCATTTTCGATTGAATTGTCTGATTACACTGTTCTACCGTGAAAACCTAAGTATATTTTAAACGATAAAAACACGCAGATGTGTAGCGCAATCAATTTCGACCAATATCCACCAGCAATATATTTATATTTAGAAACATGCGACTTCCAATTATATTTATAATACAACACAAGTGTGGCCCGCTTGCTACCGCAATGCGAATGTAACCAAGTTCGACAGTACATAGCTAAGCAGATCATGCCCGTTCCGCTCCCGTCTCCTGTTTCAGATCCCGTCCCGTTCCCGTGCCGTTCCCGGTCCGTTCTCGTCCCGTTCCCATTCCCGTCCCCGTGCCGTTCCCGTCTCGTTCTCGTGCCGTTCGTCCCGTTCCCCGTTCCGTTTCGTTCCCGTCCCGCCCGTTCATGACCCGAATCCCAGTGCTCATTACGCAATCACTGCCTGACAGCCTGACAGCGCGGCGGCTGTAATCAGCGCGGCAGCTATAATCAGCGCGGCAGCTATAATCAGCGCGGCGGCTGTAATCAGCGCGGCAGCTGTAGTCAGCGCGGCAGCTGTAGTCAGCGCGGCAGCTGTAGTCAGCGCGGCAGCCAGTCACTTCATCTCCACTCCTCCCCCCTCTCCACATCAGCCTTGAGGCAGAAGCCATGCGGCGCACGCCGCTGCCACATGTCGGGTGAGTTAGTCAAACAAGTGGCCCTCAATCCTAGTACTCCAGCAAGCCCGCAACCCTCGTCAAATCTGACCCCGCCGGACTGCGCGCCATCTAGGGCAAAGTTACGCACTACTAGTATCGGACCTTGCCAGCTTGGCCTGAGCAGAACTTCTGCACTGCACTGTACAGCACGGCAGCGTCACCACGTACAGCACGGCAGCGTCACCACGTACTGTACAGCACGGCAGCGTCAGCACGTACAGCACGGCAGCGTCAGCACGTACAGCACGGCAGCGTCAGCACGTACAGCACGGCAGCGTCAGCACGTACAGCACGGCAGCGTCAGCACGTACAGCACGGCAGCGTCAGCACGTACAGCACGGCAGCGTCAGCACGTACAGCGTCAGCACGTACAGCGTCACCACGTACAGCGTCACCACGTACAGCACGGCAGCGTCACCACGTACAGCACGGCAGCGTCAGCACGTACAGCGTCAGCACGTACAGCGTCACCACGTACAGCACGGCAGCGTCACCACGTACAGCACGGCGAGCAGATTACATCAAAGGGATGTTCTCGAGAACACGGAAACAGAACGGGGAGATATGCACAGACTCACCATTCAACAGTTCTTTAATTAGCAGCGAACTAGGTCTGAACAAACGCTGATGATGCTGACGATGATGATTTGGGGCTTAAGGACGACACAAAGACGCGTCCAGCAATCAGGTGACTACAGGAAACCAGCACGTGGCGAGGCGCGAGCGGCCAGAATATTCAGCGGCAGAGCGGCCAACTTTCCACACAGAGCAAGTGCCTTTATGTGGATATAAAGCGTGTCCTATACGAAGGCGGCACAACAGTTTAACATATACAAAGTAAACAAGGTACACATGGAGAACTACGCTCCCTGCCAGGTTTCTACCGTGATCGAACCACCTATAACCCTATTCACAAATCGGATCGAAGCGCAAGGGTGTCCTCAAAACACACCTTTTTCGTCGGCGCAAGCTTGTCAATTGACACGGCGTTCTTCTCTAGGCCAATAACAAGTATGCCAAATTTAATTACGATCCTTTGAGTTTTGGTCCCTCCGGGGACTCCGTAAACTGTCGACCCCTACCCAAAAGGTCAAAAATCGAAGTCGTCGTACAGACCTCCACGTGTGCTCATTTGAAAGCCCTTGTCGAGTAGAATACATTTTAATTCAGTCGAAATGCTCTAAATTCAAGTTTTCGTTCTATGAGTCATAAACAGCTACCAAAACCAAGCCTTCAATAGAGCTCTATTAATAGGCTTGATTTTGGGCTCTGTTTATGACTCATAGAACGAAAACTTGAATTTAGAGCATTTCGGCTGAATTCAAGTTTACTCTATTCGACAAGAGCTTTCAAATGAGCCGTGTCAATCGGCAAGCTTGCACCGACGATTTTTTTTTTTTGGGGGGGGGGGGGACAAACTATACAGAAGCGCACACAAACATGAAATATTTCACGATGAACGGAAATGTTGTGCCTATGAGCTATATCCGAAAATATAACATTTTCAAAAACAGATAATTGTATCGGTCATTGTATAGTCGTGAGTTGCCGGTGCGCCGCGCTCCGTACCGTGCAGTTGGCGTTGCAGTCGTGGTTGATGTAGGCGGCCGGGCCGAGCCACAGCTGGCCGCACTTCTTCCTGGTGCTGTACATGACGCTGAAGTCGTTCTTGCCCGGGTGCAGGAAGTCGTTCTCCTCCTCCTCCGACAGCTCGGCGATGCAGCCCACCAGAAACTGGATCTCCTCGTTCCGGCCCCTGTCCAGGCGACAGTGTAACGTGACAACGGGAGGTGAGCACCACACCCCTGTCCAGGCGACAGATGAGCACCACACCCCTGTCCAGGCGACAGCTGAACACCACGCCCCTGTCCAGACGAAAGATGAGCACCACGCCCCTGCCCAGGCGACAGATGAACATCACGCCCCTGTCCAGTCGGCACGCCCTGTCCAGGCGACAGATGAACACCACGCCCCTGTCCAGACGAAAGATGAGCACCACGCCCCTGCCCAGGCGACAGATGAACATCACGCCCCTGTCCAGTCGGCACGCCCTGTCCAGGCGACAGATGAACACCACGCCCCTGTCCAGGCGACAGATGAGCACCACACCCCTGTCCAGGCGACAGATGAACACCACGCCCCTGTCCAGTCGACACGCCCCTGTCCAGGCGACAGATGAACACCACGCCCCTGTCCAGGCGACACGCCCCTGTCCAGGCGACAGATGAACACCACGCCCCTGTCCAGGCGACACGCCCCTGTCCAGGCGACACGCCCCTGTCCAGGCGACAGATGAGCACCACGCCCCTGTCCAGGCGACAGATGAACACCACGCCCCTGTCCAGGCGACAGATGAGCATCACGCCCCTGTCCAGGCGACAGATGAGCACCACACCCCTGTCCAGGCGACAGTTGAACACCACGCCCCTGTCCAGGCGACAGATGAACACCACGCCCCTGTCCAGGCGACACGCCCCTGTCCAGGCGACAGATGAGCACCACACCCCTGTCCAGGCGACACGCCCCTGTCCAGGCGACAGATGAGCACCACACCCCTGTCCAGGCGACAGATGAGCACCACGCCCCTGTCCAGGCGACAGATGAGCACCACACCCCTGTCCAGGCGAAAGATGAGCACCACGCCCCTGTCCAGGCGACAGTTGAACACCACGCCCCCGTCCAGGCGACAGATGAACACCACGCCCCTTTCCAGGCGACAGATGAGCACCACACCCCTGTCCAGTCGACAGATGAGCACCACGCCCCTGTCCAGGCGACAGATGAACACCACGCCCCTGTCCAGGCGACAGATGAGCACCACGCCCCTGTCCAGGCGACATATGAACACCACACCCCTTTCCAGGCGACAGATGAACACCACACCCCTGTCCAGGCGACAGATGAGCACCACGCCCCTGTCCAGGCGACAGATGAGCACCACGCCCCTGTCCAGACGACATATGAGCAACACGCCCCTGCCCAGACGATAGATGAACACCACGCCCCTTTACAGACGACATATGAGCACCACGCCCCTGTCCAGACGACAGATGAACACCACGCCCCTTTCCAGACGACAGATGAGCACCACGCCCCTGTCCAGACGACAAATGAGCACCACACCCCTGTTCAGGCGACAGATGAGCACCACGCCCCTGTCCAGACGACAGATGAGCACCACGCCCCTGTCCAGGCGACAGATGAACACCACGCCCCTGTCCAGACGACAGATGAGCACCACGCCCCTGTCCAGGCGACAGATGAGCACCACACCCCTGTCCAGGCGACAGATGAGCACCACACCCCTGTCCAGTCGACACACCCCTGTCCAGGCGACAGATGAACACTACGCCCCTGTCCAGGCGACAGATGAACACCATGCCCCTGTCCAGGCGAAAGATGAGCACCACGCCCTTGTCCAGTCGACACGCCCCTGTCCAGGCGACAGATGAACACCACGCCCCTGTCCAGGCGACAGATGAGCACCACTCCCCTGTCCAGGCGAAAGATGAGCACCACGCCCCTGTCCAGGCGAAAGATGAGCACCACGCCCCTGTCCAGTCGACACGCCCCTGTCCAGGCGACAGATGAACACGCCCCTGTCCAGGCGACAGATGAGCACCACGCCCCTGTCCAGGCGAAAGATGAGCACCACACCCCTGTCCAGTCGACACGCCCCTGTCCAGGCGACAGATGAACACCACGCCCCTGTCCAGGCGACAGATGAGCACCACGCACCTGTCCAGGCGAAAGATGAGCACCACACCCCTGTCCAGGGGCGTGGTGCTCATCTCTCGCCCGGACAGGGGTGTGGTGCTCATGTGTCCAGGCGACAGTGCAACGTGACAATGGGAGGTGAGCACCCCACACGTCTACAACCAGTGTATCATCCCGGCCTTTGAGAGGAACGAGGGAATTTCCATCGTGCGGCAGATTAGAGCTGTCGTCACGACGCTGCCTGAGCCTGCATCATAACTTAAGACCTGGCATTTTACATTATAAAGAAGCTGACTCCTCCCGACTTCCGACTTGCCACTTAACCCTCGCCCTACGGGAGCTTTTTTCACCTTGGCCCTACGGGGGGGGGGGGGGGCCTGACAGGCCCCCCTGTTAACTTCCAAACCAAGCAACTTAGAGCAATGCGGTAAGAACCAGCATGTTGCCTGTCATGAGAGGATTCTAACAGTATGCGATTTTTAGGATTCAGGTCAACGGGTGACCTTCCAGGTCAAGTGAATGACCTCGGATTTACCACGTCCAGAACAGCGATTTTGCTCTTCAGAAAACCTCAAAATTAGAAATTGATAAATGTAAATAAAAAGGCATGTTCCTAGACCAGTGTTGTCTCAGAAATACAAAAAAGGTAATTATTTGTTCGTATCTTGTCCAAAAATGTCAAAAAAAAGTTATTTTAAAAATGACGTCATCAGTTTCTTACACTTAGGAAGTCATCACTCAGTCAAAAATGAAGATATTTCTTTGAAATTTGGTATGGGTATTGCCCATACTCAGTTCTCTCACATATATTCCGGTTTTTCTAATATCTTTGAAAATTTTGATTTTGTGGGGATTTTCCAAACAATCATTTTTTTTATATTTTATTTTAGGGGTCAAAAACCCAAAATTTTGGAAATCAAAGATTGCCATTTTAAAGAGAATGCCATTTTGCATCTTTGGTGAATTGAGTTTGCAATTTGCATTAAAACTCTGTTTTCTACGATTTGCCCAATATTTTTCTCTTTTTTTTTACCAACATGACTTCATCAAAACATTATTATCTCCCAAACTTTTCGACCAATTTCAATTACATTTTTACAGCGTACGTATAATTGTTTTAAACTCAGCTACCAAAAATGTCAGCAAGGTGCACCCCATGTATCAAAAGTTATTCAAGAAAAACCTCAGGGGGGGGGGGGCTGTCATGTCAGCCCCCCCCCCGTAGGGTGAGGGTCAATGTGTGCATTTTGACAAACTTCGGTCTGATCTCGTGGTATTGATGCCTGATGGTTGTCTTGATGTCTTGCGCATTCAATCTGAACTTTACGTTTTCGTGCAAGCTGCATAATGTAATATCCGCCTTTACCAACACAGTCCAAGTGGACGGTCAAACGAGACATAACCAGGGTTACGAGACGGAGTCCACGTCTGAACGGAGTCGGTCGGAGTCAACAATTTTAGTTAAGTCTGAAGTAAATGGTTAAATACTGGACCATGAGCAGTGAACACACCAACGCGCAGATTCGAAATCAAAATACACCAGCAAAGCTCCCACAACTCGACGTTGATTGAAAGCCATTTTTCGACGCTCTAGTCGATTGTTTTCAGTAAAGGAAACTTTTAAAATTTCAATTAATAAATTGCCGTTGATTGGGGTCTCAGCTGAACGTCATTGACTGGATGGGCAAATATTGTCCCTCACCTGGTAATTTTCTGAGCTAATGATCGCACCCAAAACGAAAGGGACAATCGAAAGCTCTCAGCAAGGCGCATGTGCACCATCCACGAATATTCACAGTCAGTTCACATCTCAGGTCACGGTCAGTTCAAAGGTCCAAATCAACGTATCTGAGTGTATCGGCCAGATTTTCTATCTACAGCCTTGCACCGAGACCATCATCACCTTAGGTGCTATGGAATGTATACAATATACATGCCGTATGAACGAAAACCAGATTCAAAGAAAATGTGAAGGCCAAGTCACAAAGGTCCCTATTGGCAAGAGATCTCCAAAACTCCATATGTGCCGCATGCTTTATGAATACTATTGTACGTGTCGTGTGCCGTGTCCGTCCGCCGGCTGACGAGGGAAGGGCCGGCAGCTCACCAGGCCTTGGTAGAGCAGACCCGGGCGCCGGCGTTGTCCTCCAGCGAATAGCGGCTGCAGCCCATGATCGAGATGCCAGACTCCACGTCCAGTACGCCCAGAAACCGCATGATCTGCAGGGCGGCGGGGAGAGGAGACAGGGTGGAGCCGTCAGCCGGCGGTAGCAGCCGCCACGGTCCTACAGCAGCTCACTCACACCTCCGCCACGGTCCTACAGCAGCTCACTCACACCTCCGCCACGGTCCTACAGCAGCACACGCTCGCCCACACCTCCGCCACGGTCCTACAGCAGCTCACCCACACCTCCGCCACGGTCCTACAGCAGCTCACCCACACATCCGCCACGGTCCTACAGCAGCTCACCCACACCTCCGCCACGGTCCTACAGCGGCACACGCTCACCCACACCTCCGCCACGGTCCTACAGCAGCACACGCTCACCCACACCTCCGCCACGGTCCTACAGCAGCTCACCCACACCTCCGCCACGGTCCTACAGCAGCTCACCCACACCTCCGCCACGGTCCTACAGCAGCACACGCTCACCCACACCTCCGCCACGGTCCTACAGCAGCTCACCCACACCTCCGCCACGGTCCTACAGCAGCACACGCTCACCTCCGCCACGGTCCTACAGCAGCTCACCCACACCTCCGCCACGGTCCTACAGCAGCTCACCCACACCTCCGCCACGGTCCTACAGCAGCACACGCTCACCCACACCTCCGCCACGGTCCTACAGCAGCTCACCCACACCTCCGCCACGGTCCTACAGCAGCACACGCTCACCCACACCTCCGCCACGGTCCTACAGCAGCTCACCCACACCTCCGCCACGGTCCTACAGCAGCACACGCTCACCCACACCTCCGCCACGGTCCTACAGCAGCTCACCCACACCTCCGCCACGGTCCTACAGCAGCACACGCTCACCCACACCTCCGCCACGGTCCTACAGCAGCTCACCCACACCTCCGCCACGGTCCTACAGCAGCACACGCTCACCCACACCTCCGCCACGGTCCTACAGCAGCTCACCCACACCTCCGCCACGGTCCTACAGCAGCTCACCCACACCTCCGCCACGGTCCTACAGCAGCTCACCCACACCTCCGCCACGGTCCTACAGCAGCTCACTCACACCTCCGCCACGGTCCTACAGCAGCTCACCCACACCTCCGCCACGGTCCTACAGCAGCTCACTCACACCTCCGCCACGGTCCTACAGCAGCTCACCCACACCTCCGCCACGGTCCCACAGCAGCACACGCTCACCCACACCTCCGCCACGGTCCTACAGCAGCTCACCCACACCTCCGCCACGGTCCTACAGCAGCACACGCTCACCCACACCTCCGCCACGGTCCTACAGCAGCACACGCTCACCCACACCTCCGCCGCGGTCCTACAGCAGCACACGCTCACCTCCGCCACGGTCCTACAGCAGCTCACCCACACCTCCGCCACGGTCCTACAGCAGCTCACCCACACCTCCGCCACGGTCCTACAGCAGCTCACCCCACCTCCGCCACGGTCCTACAGCAGCTCACCCACACCTCCACCACGGTCCTACAGCAGCACACGCTCACCCACACCTCCGCCACGGTCCTACAGCAGCACACGCTCACCCACACCTCCGCCACGGTCCTACAGCAGCACACGCTCACCCACACCTCCGCCACGGTCCTACAGCAGCACACGCTCACCTCCACCACGGTCCTACAGCAGCACACGCTCACCCACACCTCCGCCACGGTCCTACAGCAGCTCACCCACACCTCCGCCACGGTCCTACAGCAGCTCACCCACACCTCCGCCACGGTCCTACAGCAGCTCACCCACACCTCCGCCACGGTCCTACAGCAGCTCACTCACACCTCCGCCACGGTCCTACAGCAGCACACGCTCACCCACACCTCCGCCACGGTCCTACAGCAGCACACGCTCACCCACACCTCCGCCACGGTCCTACAGCAGCTCACCCACACCTCCGCCACGGTTCTACAGCAGCTCACCCACACCTCCACCACGGTCCTACACGCCACGGTCCTACAGCAGCACACGCACACACAGCTACAACCAAGACTGCATAATTTATCCGCCTGTAGGTTGATCTGGCTGTGGTAGGTGAAAGGGCATATAAGGGTGGAAAGAACACGGTATAATATGCTCATAGCGTGCAGTTATGACATACCCTACGTAACTGCCTTTTACTACTGCCCAACTTTGTCCCATCTTTGCAGCTTACGCACAACAAAGTATTATGTATTTACCCTGCGTAAAAACCACCTATTGATGTCAGAGCTTTTGAAAGGGAATCCTGCATTGCACTGATAATCGGAGTTTTGGGTGCCTCAATTGCTCGGGTTATTGGCGTTGTACAGATAGTCAAAGAGTGTTTTTTTCAACACATATCCTAACGCAGTACCGAAGATATCTAGCGATGGTTCTAGGCACGTCATTCTTTCACAAATAACGTCTAAAACTGCTGAAAAATATAGTTGTTTACATTGGACATCTGATATGCAAAAGATATGGAGCAAACATTTCGCTAACGGACGCCTGTGGACAATATGAATCATCTATGATACAGTGATAGTTAGTACAATACTAGTGGGTAGATTGGGCGCCGCCGAGCGCGGCTTCTCTGCGCAGCTGGTGTGGACGGCCGGCGGCCCGATACCAGCCGATACCAGCCACAGCAGCCGCAGCAGCCCGGTACCTACGTGGTGCCGCAGCAGCCCGGTACCTACGTGGTGCCGCAGCAGCCCGGTACCTACGTGGTGCCGCAGCAGCCGCAGCAGCCGCAGCAGCCGCAGCAGCCGCAGCAGCCGCAGCAGCCGCAGCAGCCGCAGCAGCCGCAGCAGCCGCAGCAGCCGCAGCAGCCGCAGCAGCCGCAGCAGCCGCAGCAGCCGCAGCAGCCGCAGCAGCCGCAGCAGCCGCAGCAGCCGCAGCAGCCGCAGCAGCCGCAGCAGCCGCAACAGCAGCCGCAGCAGCCCGGTACCTACGTGGTGCCGCAGCAGCCCGGTACCTACGTGGTGCCGCAGCAGCCCGGTACCTACGTGGTGCCGCAGCAGCCCGGTACTTACGTGGTGCCGCAGGTCGTCCCCGTTCACACGGTGCTTGTAAAAGGCCAGCAGCTGGAGCATCGCCTCGCATCGCTCCAGCCGCGCGTACGTCTCCTCATAGTTCTGATCCTTTATGAAGGAGAATATCAGGTTGCGCAGAGCGTCTTTGTTGCAGCGCGGTGGCCTGTACCTGTCGAATCAGAGATGGGTCGGTCAGGAGAGCTATACTGGACGTGGGCAGCCCGGCCCGGCCAGCGATACAACAGTCGGGGGGGGGGGGGGGGGGGGGGGCGGGGCAGAGATGGGTCGGTCAGCAGAGCTATACTGGACGTGGACAGCCCGGCCAGGCCAGCGATACAACAGTCAGGAGGGGGGGGGGGGGGGGCAGTGATGCACTGACATGATACTCTCTTTTATATTTCATAACTCAAAACTAAAAACAGCGCAAATGTAATCTATCTTTCTGCGTGTACTAATGCAGAACTACCTACGGCCCAAAGTTCCAAACTCAAGTTTCATTCCTGGTAATCGTTAAATCATCCATTAACCAATTAGCATGTTGCCGTTTTTATTGACACCAGTGAGCTTTTCCAGCATTACAGAAACATCGATCAACGAAAAGCGCCGCAATTTTCGGGACCTATTCCTGGACCTGGGACTGTGGGTTCGAACCGCCCTGACACCGAACGTGTTTTTGTGTGTGCAAATTCATAGGGCGCGTCACGTGCGGTGCATAACCCCGAAATTCTGAAAGAAAACATCCGTCAGATGAGTCTATGTAGCAAACAATTGCGGGCACCTAGTGCCCTAAAGACGCACTGTTATGTTCGCACCATGCAGCTCCGGGCTTCACGCTCCACTAGCAATAACACGCCCGTCCCGGCCTATGTCCGTACGTTAGCGACGACATCTCATCATCATCATCATGTATTCATATGGCATCCGTAGAAACACGGCTTTTCAGCACAAGAGTCATTTTACAAACACATATTGCAGTAATATACTTTAAAATGAAGAAATCAAATACACAAGTATTGCGCTATTAAAAGAGGTAAAACATTGAGTCATACGCATCATCACATTCATTTACCCGCTGCCAGCCACTTTCGCATCCGTGTGCGAAACCCCCTCACTGTGCCGGCGTCTCGCACGTCACTCGGCGCCTCATTCCACCGGGCCGCGGCACGGAAGCTGAAAGAGCGTCGAGCGAACTCTGTGCGGACTCGGGGCAACTGCAGCAGCCCCGCTACTGAGCCTCGGGTTTCTCTTACGGACACATGTTCGCGATACTGCAGCAGATCCCGCAAGTACGTTGGTGCATGTGCGCTGTTCAGAAGACGATGCACCATTACAAGGTCTCGCTCGGTGACAATATGGTCAACTCTCGGCCACCCGAGTTCACTCAGGTGAGGTGTTATATGCTCATGGCGACGGCAGCATTTCACGATTCGGGCCCCGTAGTTAATTATTTTTTAACACGTTTGCGTTGTGTTGCGTTTCAACCCGCCCAAACGGTTGCGCAATACATGATGTGCGGGAAGACAAGAGCTTCTATTATTATTTTGTTTACTTGTTGTGGCAGCCGGCGAGAAAATTTGGCGAGACCAGACAGGGTGGCGTAACAACGCTGCACTACGACAGAGATGTGTTTTTCGAATGAAAGATTACTATCCAAGATGAATCCAAAATTTTTGGCATCTGCGACACTGGCGACATGTGCGACGACGGGATCTAAGAAAACCTTATAGGGTTATGAAGCATCGCCAAGTGTACAATTGAAAGAGCATTGGATGAGCTACATTTTTATAGGTCATTTTTTCAAGGCCACCAGTTGACATAATGAGGTAAAAAATTGGACACCTTATTCTTCGTAATTTATATTTTATTAACCGCCGCAACCGACGCGATGGTCAGACATTAAGACGGACCCCAGTTACGCATAGGGATATTAATCCCTTGCCGAGACGACCTATGTGATGACAGGATACGGGAAAACCACACTGGGACACACTGCAAAATATGGGATTCATAGCAATCTGGACGGGTTTCATATTTAAATTTGGATATCTTTCTTTCAAGGTCACTATTTCACCTTGAGATCGGGTCGAAATTCTGTACACATTTTTCGGAAAATACCGTCCAATTGTCTATTGATCGCGTTGGTTACGATTGGGAAATATGAGTAACGTCCACAACTGGAAACCCCAGATCATATCCACCTGGATTTGTTATTTTTACTTTATAAATTTAGTCCGAATGTTTTGAATGGATGGATTTCCGACGGTCAGGACCCGCGCTAAGCATAGCGTGTTGCGCAGGCCCTGACACTACCACCCGATCGCGCAATTCCTGGCAGCCGGCAGAATTTAGAGGCGAAAGTTGTACGTGTCCGACATACCTGGACACAGTCCGCCCCGCCCTCTGACGTCAACTGACCTTGAACGCGACCGCTGCCACCGGCCGCAGGTCATCCCAGTCAGGAGCAAATAGCGAGCGCCGGAGCGACTGAAACCCGGGCTGCCACTACCGGGTGAAGTCAAGAGCCCAACGCTCTACCGACTGAGCTACAGGGGCGGACGTTTTTTAGTTTTATCGTCTCTTTAGTTCTATTCTCTATATTTTTTTTTTTAGGATATGGATATGTTATCAAGGTAAAACGAAGCCCTTGAGAGAAAACAATCCATGTAGAAATCGGGCTCGTCTAATTAAGTTCTAGTATTATAATTAAGTAAGTTCACGGACCACATCGGTTTAAACATTGCGAACATTTCATTTTTCGAAGAAAAAATGGAAGCCCAAATTTTGACCTGATATCAGGGTCCATCGGTTGCCTTGAGAAAAAATATTGAAACTAAAAAACGTAGCCCTTGTCAAGCGTTCTATTAATTTCACACCTAGTGATTTAGACCTAGTATTTTATCAAGCCGATCGTCGTAGAAAAAGTCGCAACTTCACTGACATTATCGGTATGGGTATAATTCCAACCACAGCTCGCCCACAGCCCCACCGAACGTGCGCATAGTTATTGGCCCATGACCCTGTGAGTCGGGCCAGGACAGAGCGGTGCAGAATCCGCCAAGTATCGGCCGACACACAGGCCTGTTAACCCGCGAGTCACTTGTTAGCCCCCCCCCCCCCCCCCCCCCTTAGGAATATTGGGAATATCTCAATAACTAATGCAGATATCGACGCCAAACTTTCCGTACCTCTCCGGGTGTCATTTTTAAATATTTTGTGCAAAAATAAAGCAATTTCGTCAGAATTTTTTCTCTCGAGATATAGTGAATTTAGTGACGTCACTAAACACGATTTTGACACACAAATCAGCTAAACTTTGCCAAGCCGTACAAATGCCACATTTGCAGCAAAATGCAATCGAAAAATGCTGAAAGGTAGACAATTGCAAGGGCTACAAACCAGCTATCTCGAAATTTCGAAAATGTTTTTTTTTTTACCCCAAAAAATTTCACATAAAAAATGCCCCCAAAATCAATTTTTTCAAAGATATTAAAAAACGGAATATATGTCATAACGAAATATTAGCAACTACCATACCAAATTTCAAAATTATATCATTTTTTTACTGACATGGCATATAAAGTATGGGTAAATAATGACGTCATATTTTGAAATTGCGTTTTTTGGCCTTTATTGACCAGATAGACAAATAAATGCCAGTACCGTATTTGTGAGATAAAACTGATATAGAACATGTTTTTTTTTCTCATTTAGATTTATAAATTTCGAATTTTGAGCTTCAGTGACCTGAACTTGACCTGAACTTGACACTAACTTCACGTAAATGAAGTCAGGTGGTAAAATGACTATCACTATCCAATTATACGCGTAAAACCATCCATAAAACATGTGCTGCATGACTTTCGTAGATATTTTGTGTGTAGTGACCTTTTGTGGCCTGACCTTGACCTTGATATTTCCCAACAATCTCACTTTTGCTCATGTGAGATATGCATCATACCTTTGACAGCACTTTGTGGGATTATAGGCGCAATCGAAGGCCATGGATGGCAAGTATTGTCCATAAACTCAAATACCTCGATTTTGACGTTTTACTTGACCGCGACCTGACATGTGACCTTAATTTGAATTTTTAAGTGTGCGTTAGGCTTATCTCATTGAGCGCTTTCGAATGCCGCCTTGCGCGTCCCGCTGCGATCATTGGTCCTGAAGATACCAGGTGGGGGGGGGGGGGGGGGCTAAAAAAGCCCCCCCCCCGTGAGTCGTGTTACAGAATATACCCCAGTGACTGCCGGGTTAACCCTCGCCCGTGCAGCGTCTGATCAGTGCGTGACCTTGCAGAGAGGGGGGGGGGTACAACCCCCTCTCGTTTCGGCCCTAATTGGGCTAGAGGTTCCATTAAAAAACAAGCGTGTTGCTTGTCAGGAGAGGAAGCCATTGATACCCGATTTTAAGGTCCTAGGTCATTAGGTGACCTCTGAGGTAATCAATGACCCAAAATTCAACGAAATTGTAAATGCGTATAAATTGAATCTTATAGAGCGAATTAATCGCGAATGAGCATATAATTATGCCAAATGGCTGCCAAATTTGAAATCAGCGTCACAAAATGTCCTAGAAACTGCCAAATTTCAAAAAGGTCATGTTAGGCCATGTCAGGTCATTTGAGATCAGTGACCTCGGTTGACCTGTGGAGGCGCATGACCCCAGTGGAACATATAATTATGTAAAATGGATCCCATATTTGAAATCAGCGTCACAAAATGTCCTAGAAAACTGCCAGAAGCCAACAAATAATATTAGATCATCGGAGGTCAGTGACTTCGGTTGACCTTTGAAAAGGTCAATCGAGGTCACAATCTCAAGGTAAACCACAACTGTCACCTAGAAACACCTGTGCATATGCTCCTGAACAACAAACACTATGAAACTGCACAAGTTACAAAGATCAATAAAACGGACGGCAGTTGCGCCTGACATGACCTTGAGAAACAGGTAAAAGGTCACGGGTTATGTAACCTACAACTATGTTTTCTTCAGAATGTGTAAAATTGTTCACAAGTAGGTACTGAAAGTTTCATCGCAATCGGTTGATATTTACGCGAGTTATTCCCGAAAAACCGAGGGGGTGGCATCACCCCCCCCCCCCCTGCACTGGCGAGGGTTAACCCTCGCCCGTGCAGCGTCCGATCAGTGCGTGACCGTGCAGGGGGGGGGGGGGTATGACCCTCCCTTAGCGTTTCGCCCCTAATTGGGCTAGAGCTTCGATTCAAATTGTGCACAAGTAGGGTACTGCAAGTTTCATCGCAATTTGATATTTACGCGAGCTATTCTCGAAAAACCGAGGGGGGTTGCATCAGCCCCCCCCCCCTGCACTGGCGAGGGTTAAACCGGTCCGCCTCGGTGAGGGATTCAGCCAACTATCGCTTTGTCTGGGTACTGTGGGAGACCCAGGGTACTGCGGGAATTCAGGGTACTGTGGGAGACTGTCGACAGTCGGTCTAATAAATATCTGCCCTTGCCACCACGCGACGCTACTTTGGCGATAGGCACGACAAAGGTGGTTTCCCCACCGCAGGTTGGTACCCATTGTCTGTCTGACAGGTGCGTGACCTGGGGAGGGGAGGGAGGAAGTACGGGGTGGTGTGGCAAGGGAATGCGCCGCGACCCGGGGGGTAGCCAGGGCTGTTTGCCTCAAGGGTCAAGAGGTCAGCTATCCAGAGCCAGCGGAGATCCGACATTGGAGACTGAATAACAGTGCTCCGCACGTCGGCGCAAATGGCTGTCGGTATAGCCATCGATTTCTGGCGTATCCTTGGCTTAATCGTGGTTTCGAACCGCGCTGACAGAATAATTTTGTGTGTTTTTATTAATCATAGCACATGTCACGTTTGGTGCACAATCCCGAAATTACAAATGCAAACGTCCACGAATCCACCCGATGATTCTACGCAACAACAACAAAATGCAGTGCGCCTAAGGCACACTGATATGTTCGCTTCATGCTACTCCATGCTTCACGCTCTGCCAACACACCCGGACTGGGGCGGGATTATGTCCATTAACCCGCGCTTGACCGGGGGGGGGGGGGATATTGCCCCCTGACGAATTTTCGTGATAGCTCAAAACATAATGGCGCCATCAACGTGAAACTTTGGGTACCTTCTCCCACATCAATTTTACATCTTCTGTGTGAAAATGAAGCAATTTCGTCGATTTTTTTTAGAACCGCAAATTTAGTGACGTCACTACACACGAGTTTTACGATAAAATCAGCTACACTTTAAAAGTCCGTACAAAGGCCACTTGTTGAGCAAAATGCAATTAACCCGCGCGGCGCTGGGGGGGGTAAATTTTACCCCCCCTCCCGGGTTTTCGCTATAGATTCAAAACTACACTAGATATCGACGCGAAACTTTCAGTACCTTATCTGGCATCGATTTGACGTCTTCAGATAAATTTTGGAGAAAATCGGTCGAGAAGTTTTTGCGAAAATAGCGTTTTAGTGACGTCATGTAACGCCATTTTCGGTCCAAAATGGACGAAACTTGGATCGATGATAGAACAGCGAGTATTGAAGCAAATTGCAAACAAAGCACGTCAAAAGGAAGGAAATGACATTCTCTACAAGATGGCTATCTCGGATTTGCACAATTTTGATTTTCTGATCCCAAAATGCAAAAAATCGTTATTATTTTTTTCAAAGTTTACAAAATCCAAAATTGTAAGAATTTTCAAAAAACCGGAAGATATGTCAGATAACCATCTCTAATGAGTGACTATTCCACATTTCAAACAAATATCTATATTTTTGACCCCCAAATGACACTAATAAGTGTTCAATGTGATGGACGCATTTTAAAAAAAAATCGCAAATTTTGACATTTCTAGACATCGTACACAAAAACAAATTGCACCATTGGATTTCTGTGGCAAAACTGAACCGTAAACATGTGTCGGTTATTGCAAATTTTGGATTTCAAAATTTGACCTTTTTTGCCTGATCTTGACCTGACCTTGAGGTCAAATGTCAAAATAACCATTATTTTTGGATTCTACGTCTGAAATAACCCATGAGACATGTGTCACATGGGTTTCATATTACTTTTTCACAGTGTGACCTTTTGTGACCTGACTTTGACCTTGACCTGTACTTAGTATGATATTCATACTCAAGCATTACCCTCTCCTTATATTTAGAAGTGTTTTGGCAGAGTTTCGGCGCGCTGCTGTTGATAGTCCGGTCTCTGCAGCCAATAATCTCGAAAACAGGTGGTTTTGACCTTTGACCTGACCCTGACCTGATATGTGACCTTTTAAATAAAATTTCAAGAATTACTTAGAATCTTCCCATCGAGAGCTTCCGATCGCCGCCTTGCGCGTCTCGCTGCGATTATTGGTTCGGGAGATAAGAGGGGGGTAAAATTTACCCCCCCCCAGCGCGGCGCGTTCGGATGGAGACCCCAGCGCCGCGCGGGTTAAAGAACGTCAAAAGATAGCAAGTCGCAAGGCCTACAAAATACCTATCTCGGATTTGTGAAAATATTATTTTTGACCACCTAAAAATGGGGAAAAAAATCGGAAAAAATGCCCACAAATTCAAAACTTTCAAACATTAAAAAAACGGAATATATGTTAGAAAACTACATATGAACAATACCAAAACCAAATTTCAAAGCAATATCTTCATTTTTGACTGACTCATGGCTCGCAAGTATGAGTAACTCATGAAGTCATATTTTGAAACTGCGTTTTTTGGCTTTTATTAACCAGATACAGACAAATATATGCCAGCACTGTATTTGAGACAAAACTGGTCTAGAAGTCAAATAGCACACAAAAAAAAATCCCCGACCTCCTCCGATTTGGATGCAAATTGGTACACCTGTAGTGTTAAGAGAAAGAAACAAACACACCCACTTTTAGGTCCGGGTGAACTCAAGGGTCATATTTAGAGGTCATTAAAGGTCACGATTTTTTGTTGTTGCGTACTTTATATCAATCCAACGTTTGTATCAAACAATCTTGTATGCTAATGAACTTAGCGGAATACAACTAATGTCGAAGTGCTCCACAAGGTTGGACCATTCGGAAATAGGGGTAAAAATCCACGTGACTTCAATATGATCTTTGACCTGACGAGGTCAAAATCATAAAATGTAATTTCCTATAAGTTTGCCTGCTCGTAACTAGACCAAACTTGGCAGAGTAAATCAACGTAACATCCTCTAGGAATATGCAAAAAAAGAAGGGTGGAGACTTGTCAACTTTTTGAGATACCGCACTTTGAGTATGGTAAGAAGTAAAACGGAGAAATGCCCAGAGGCTATTTTCATCATTGTTGAAACTTGTACGAAATGTTGGTGTCTGAGTGTATTCGAAACCTGAAAGCATTTCTCGCCAAGGTCAATCGTTTGACCTCGGGAGGTCAAAGAGTGCCCGCGAGATCAAATCTTGGGTACCGCATAACCTTTTCCCTAAGTACTTACCGAAGTCGTTTCAACAACTAAATATTCCCACCAGCCTATAGACGGTGCACAAAGAGTGATCTGACCGCCCCTGGTCACCGGTTGACCTCAGGTCACAACATAAGTTACCATTATGGCCTATGGGAGAATGACTGTGTACCGCATGTTTTTCCAAAAATCACTTAGATAAATCATTCTACCACAATCGCCTTCCCTTTAACCCGCCATTGACGGGGGGGGCGTTAAACGCCCCCCTCCTCCTGATTAATTTTCGTAATAGCTCGAAAACGAATGGCGTATCAACGTGAAACTTCGGGTACCTTCTTATAAATCACGTTTACGTCTTCCTTGACAAAAATTAAGCAATTTCGCAGATAAAAAAAATCGAGTTATATTGAATTTAGTGACGTCACTACACACGAGTTTTACACCAAAATCAGCTAAAATTTGCCAGGCCGTAGAAATGGCATATTTAAAAGCAAAATGCAATCGAAAAACGCCATAAGATAGCAAATTACAAGGGTTACAAACCAGCTATCCCGGACTTTTATTTTATTTTTTGACCCCCAAAAACTTCTTTTTTTGGCGGAAAATTATCACAAAATAAAAATTTCTAAAATATTAAAAAAACTGGAAGATATGTCAGAGAACTATACCTAGGCAACTACTATACCAAATTTCAAAAACAGATATCTCCATTTTTGACTGACTTATGACTTCTTAAGTATAGGTAAGTCATGACGTCATATTTTGAAATTGCGTTTTTTGGCTTTTAATGACAAGATACAGACAAATGAATGCCAGCACTGTATTCCTGAGCTAAAACTGGTCCATAAACATGCTTCTTTATTTATATTTATAATTTTCAAATTTTGACCTTCAGTGACCTGACCTGACTTGACCTGAACTTGACAATAACTTCACGTAAATTAATTCAGTTGGTAAAATGAATATAACTATCGAATTATACGTGGCAAATAACCCATAAAACATGTGTTGCATGACTTTCGTCGATATTTTGCGCATAGTGAATTTCCGTGACCTCTTGACCTTTGCCAATAATCTCACTTTAGCCCATGCGGGATGTGTATAATACCTTTGACAGCACTTTGGGTGATCATGGTCGTAATCGATGGGCTTTGCTGGAAAGTATGGCTCATAAACTAAAATACGTCGATGTTGACCTTTGACCTGACCGTGACCTGACATTTGACCTCACTTCGATTTTTTCAGCATGCCTTAGATTCATCTCATTGAGATCTTTCGAATGCCGCCTTGCGCGTCTCGCTGCGAACATTGATTCGGAAGATAACCAGGGGGCGTTTAACAACGCCCCGCCCCACTCCCCCGGTCAATGGCGTTCGGCTGAGGACCCCAGCCAATGCAGAGTTAAAAATTAGCTTTCCACGACCTAAAATAAAAAAAATTACGCCGCTTCACGGCGTCACATAGGTGGTCATCATCATAACGAAGCCATCATCATCGTATTCTGTTCCTCGTAACGCTGAATTGAATAAATATCATTTTTAGCTTCTTATCCTCTACATGGCCCACCGCCTATATTTCTGGGTTTTATCAGGAAAACCCGTAAAACAATTGGCGCCGCTTTGCGGCGCTAAATAACAAGTACCTACTATAACATGAAAATCCACATAAAAAAATGCTGCAAAGGCTTAAATACATGTACAAAATGGGGGATGCATTTTTTTTCGTCATTTCAGCCGACCCCCTCCCCACTCAAAAATGCTCGGCGACGCCACTAGTCACAGATATCGTCGCTAACTTGACTAACATTCTAGGTCTGCGTGTATTTCTAACCACGCCGCACGCGTATCTAAAATAGTAGAACCACGTTTTAGCGACCTATCATACTTAGGGAGACATGTCGGTCAAAACTATATATATTGCTTTGAAATTCGGTTTGGGCATCGTCCATACTTGGTTCTCCAAAATATCTTCCGGGTTTTTCAATGTGATTTTTTTTTTGGGGGGGGGGGGGAATTTGCACAAAATCAAATTTGTCAAACATATTCAAAAACCGGAAGATAAATATTGGAGACCCAAGTATGGAAGGTGCCCAAACCGAATTTCAAAGCAATATCTATATTTTTGACCGACTTATCTTCCTAGTATGATAGGTCGCTAAAACGTGGTTCTACCACTAGATACCCCTTCTGAACCCTGCTTTAGCCAAGCTAAGTAGCTGTTGGATAGCTCTGTTGTTTTGTGTATTTTTTGAGGAACCACATTATATTTAGATATAAGGATTAGATATTTAGTTTTGTGGATCGTTTAAGTATTATTTTTAAGCATTCATAGTTAGCTGTTACCTCTTACTTGCTTTTTAAAGGACTTTTCATTCTAGCTTGTGTGCGCCAAAATTGTCTTAGTCTTATTTTTGTGTTATTAGTTGCAGGGTTGGATAAGTAGATATTTTAGAAAATTAGGGATAATTAAGGTGTATTTAGTATTCAGTTTATTTAAGGATTAGATATTTAGTCTAGTATTAGGTGCTTTCATAGCTGATTTGTGTTACTAGCTTTACCTAGATCTAGTTAAGGTTTAGAAGAAGAAAAAAAACAAAAACAAAACAAAAAAAGTTAAGTTAAGTTAGTAAAGTATTGAAAAGTGCATAGTACCTAAGTTATATACCTAAGTTACTAGTGTATTCAAATGAGCATGACTAGGATGCAGGCGAAGGTAGCAGAGCTAGAGGCCCTCCAGGCTAGAGTAGCGGAGCTTGAGGCGCAGTTAAGTAAGTGTAGGTGTAGAGATGAGCCGCAGGAGGGTGTAGCTCCTGACCAAGGAACGTATGCGCAGATTGTGGTTAAGGGGTCAGAAAAGGAGCCTACAGGATCAGGGACCAGTGGTAGTTCTGATAGGGGCATAAGGGAGGAGGATAAGGCAAAGGTGGATAGTGCGGCTGGGGTTTGGAAGTGTGTTGGAGGGTCACATTTCTGGAGACCCAACATTGTGGAAAGTAATGCTAGGGCCACAGACAGTAAGGATGAGGAGGGGTGCTGGGTAATGGAGGGTGGTAGCAGAATCTGGAGGAGGAAGAGGGAAGGGGATCAGGAGGGATGGACAAAAGTTCAGGGTAGAGTCAGGCAGTACAGCCCCAGGGAACATCAGCAGGTTACACTAGCAAATAGGTTCAGTGCGTTAGAGTCAGCAGCTGAAAGTGACAGGGAACAGATTCAGCATTTAGTAGTTGGGGACTCAAGGGTAAGGCCCTTAAGGCGAACATTCTGTGGGAAGAGGGACAAATGTATAGTCAAACCGGGGGCAAAAGTAGTTGATATGGGCCCTGTCATTGAGGCAGAACTTGGTAGGAGTAGCCCGGAGACAGTTATAATACAGGTGGGGGTGAACAACATAGGACCTAGGCAGAGTGTGAGAATAGTAGCGGAGTACCGGAGCCTGCTGCAGAGGTTGAAGGAGTCCAGGAAACCAGTCATTGTGACTGGCATCCTCCCTCGCTGTGGAGCCAGTGAGGAGTGGTACTCGAGAGCTCTGTCTGTGAACAGCTCAGTTCAGAACTTATGTTCAGCTATGGGGCTTAGTTATGTAGACTTATGGGATCAGTTCTATGAGTGGCATAGGTACTATATGAAGGATGGGCTTCACTTATCGGATGAGGGGGCAAGGGCTTTGGAAGATGCCTACAGAAGTGTCATTCAGGGAAACTAGGTAGGAGGGGGGGGGGGGGGGGGGGGTTCAGGGACGCTAGTACTAGGGCATCAGGAAGTAAGCATTGGCAGAAGTTCATGTCAGAATAGGACAGTAGATCATAATTCCCTCAGAATTAGTAGAGTCAGCTCAAAGTATAAGATCACATGTGTGTTGCTGAATGCCCAAAGTATTAGGTCTAAATTTGATGAGTTTGAGTGTTATGTTGCCCTTGAAAAGCCTGATATCATTTGTGTAACCGAGACATGGGTTAGTGAGGGGTATAATAGGGATAGGCTACAGGATTTCGAGTTACAAGGGTATAACATGTTCTCATACTGCAGAGAATCACGGCAGGGAGGCGGAGTGTTTGTATATGTAAATAGCTTGTACTGCACTACTAGAGTTGATGATTCTAGTAAAGTAAAAGAAGTAGAATCAATCTGGCTTGACATTAAAATTGGTACAGGAAACAGAGGAAGGTTGAGGATAGGTGCATTTTACAGACCAGGGAATCTTCCAAGGAACTCCCAAGCTGAAACAGACCAAGATATTTGTGAGGAAATACGTAGGAACTTTCGGGCTCAGTGTCTTATTATGGGAGATTTTAACTTAAGAGGATACGAAAGTATAGCAGAGGAAACAAATGAGTGTAGGTTGTATAGGCAAATCTTTGAAGAGGAGCTTTTCATGCATCAGTTTGTAACAGAGCCAACCAGACATTGCTCCATTCTAGACCTTGTATTCTCAGACAACAGTGATCTAGTTAGTGACATAAGTATTTGTGCAGGTCTAGGAACCAGTGATCACAATATGGTTAAATTCAATATCTCATCAGAAATGAGGCCCAAAGATAACCTTATTATGGTTCCAAACTTCAGCCGGGCTGATTTTGATGGTATTAGAAATGACCTCGCACAGATAAAATGGAACGTTGAGTTGGCAGGTTTAGATGCATGTGAGGCCTGGAATGTTTTCAAAGCTAGATTAAGCCAAATTCAAAATCGGCATAGAAAATCGGCTCAGGCACAAACGTAACAGAACCAAGGGCAATCCAGTTTGGCTTACCCCAGAAGTAAGGAGTGCTATACAAGCTAAAAGAAGTGCATTTGGCATTTTGAAGGGATCTTCACTAGATATAAATCAGAAGGCCTACCAGAATGCAAGAAATTCAGTTAAGAAAAAGGTCAGAGCAGCTAAAAGGGCAAAGGAACTTGATTTAGCTAGACATTGTAATGCAGATAGTAAGAAGTTCTTCAGTTTTTATAAGTTAAGTACAGTTTCCAAAAATATAGGTCCATTTAAGGTAGATGATGTGTTAGTTAGCAAGGACAGTGAAATGGTTGAAGTGCTTAATGATCAGTTTCAATCTGTCTTTACTATCGAGGACCAGAGTAGTATTGCAGCACTTCAGCCTGAGCTAGAGACAGAGGAGACTATAGGAGAGCTAGGTGGCATAAGTAGTGAACTTGTTCTAGAATATCTAAAGAAAGTAAGGCCTAACAAGGCAGAAGGACCTGATGAAATCCATGCTAGACTTTTAAGAGAATCTGAAAGGGAGTTGTCGGTTCCATTAGCCATAATATTTTATAAATCACTTGCAGATAGTAAAATTCCACTTGATTGGAAAAGAGCAAATGTTGTTCCTATTCATAAAAAGGGAGATAGAAGTAAAGAGGAAAACTATAGACCAGTTAGTCTGACCTCATTAGTCTGCAAGGTGCTTGAATCAATCATCAAAAATAAGATTGTTGAATTCTTGGAGCAAAATGAACTCATCAAGGATACACAGCATGGCTTTAGGAAGGGCCGTTCTTGTTTAACTAATCTTCTGGAGTTTTTGGATGTTGCAACAGATAGCGTTGATCAGGGTAAACAGCTAGATGTAGCTTTTCTTGATTTCAGTAAAGCATTTGACAAAGTCCCCCATACAAGACTGGGGTTGCAACTTAAAATTCATGGGATCAGGGGCAAGATTCTGGATTGGATAGAAACGTGGCTTTCAGGACGCCAGCAAAGGGTTATATTGAATGGGTGCCAATCACAATGGAAGGAGGTTCTCAGTGGGGTTCCACAGGGCTCAGTCCTGGGCCCATTGCTTTTTATAATATTTGTGAATGCAATTGAGAACAGTATAGACAGCAAAGTCTTGAAATTTGCAGACGATCTAAAAGTTGTCAGGATTATTAGAGGAAAACATGATCAGGATGTTTTTCAATCAGATCTGGACAAGCTAGTTGAGTGGTCTGAAGCATGGCAGATGAAATTCAATTTGAGTAAATGTAAGATTATGCACGCTGGACGGGTTAGCAGTAAACATAGGTATGAAATGGGTGGGCAGAAAATGGAGCAGATTGAAAAGGAAAGAGATTTAGGTGTCGTGGTAAACAATAGACTATCAGCGTCAGACCAGGTTGTAGAAGCTAGGAAAAAGGCACTTAGAATGCTAGGGGCCATTAACAGAAATGTTTCCTACAAGAGTGAAAAGGTAATAACAAAACTGTATTGTGCATACGTTAGACCACATTTGGAGTATTGTGTACAAGCCTGGTCTCCAACATATGAGAAAGATTGCTGGTTGTTAGAAAGAGTTCAAAAAAGGGCAACAAAAATGATTAATTGTCTTGGTAGTTTACCTTATGAAGATAGATTAAGGAAATTGGGTATGTTTTCACTTAGATATAGAAGGCTAAGAGGAGATCTAATTGAAGTCTTCAAATTTGTAAATAGTCAGCATTCTGGATATTTAAAGGGTATGTTTGAGTTCAATAGGGAAAATCGAGGTAGAGGTCATCAGCATAAACTCATTATGAAACAAAGTAGGACTAGGCTACGACAGTCATTTTTCAGTAGAAGGGTTGTAGGACATTGGAATATGCTACCAGGGGATGTCGCTGATGCAGTGACACTTGCTTCCTTCAAAATTAGATTAGATAAATACTTTACAGAGAAGGGATTAGTTCATAAATACTCGTGGGATTAGCCTTCTTTTATGAAGGTAGAGTAAGGTGATTTGAAGGGGCGAGACTGGTGGAGGGGGGGGGGGGGGGTGGGTGGGGGGGGGGGGTGCAACCTCGGATGGGCCCAAGAGGCTCTTTGTTGCACTTTTCTTTTATGTCTTTATGTCTTTATGTCTTTATGCCGGCAATGCGATCGGAGCATTGCCTTGGGGTCAAAATCATACGATAATTCCGTAATTTGGCCCAGCGGCCAGGCCGCCGCTGATTGGTCGTTGCGGTGACCTCAGACTGTGACGTCACCACAAGCCGCCACTGGGCGGCGTGCCTCAGTGCTGTGTGGCACAGTATCCACGGCTGGCCGGCACCAGCTGACAGCGGAGGCCCGCTCCTTCAAAATAATAATTTGGTTTTACCCTCGGGGGGGGGGGGGGGGGAGGGGATATTTGGCCCACCTCGGGGTCAGTGACCACGCCGGATTTTGGGCCGCTGTATCGCGCACGTGACCTGCGAGTATCAAGTCTGTGTCACCAACCGTGTGACCTGAGGAGGCGAGATAAAAATGTTGGCGCCCACTTTTTGACATATGGTACGTGCCACGTGCCATTGAATGACCCGAAAATATTACCACTAGAAGCCGGCAATGCGATCGGGGAATTGCTTTAGGGTCAAAATCGTACGATAATTCAAAATCGTAGATAGAAGAGAAACATGTTTACATGTTTTTCTGAGTTCGAAGATTTCCACTGGGCTGTCGCTCGGAAAGTGGGAGGAACTTGTGTGTGTGTGTGTGTGTCTAACGGAGCATATTGGCACGTGGAGCCCAAACGGCTGGGCCGATTTCTACGCGGGTGGCACCGTTCGATGCGGCAAAACGGCGGACAGATGATGGTACCATTTTCGGGTCAATCAATGGCACGTGGCACGTGCCAAGTGCCAAACAGTGGACAACATTTTTTGTTTCGCCTCAGGTCACACGGTTGGTGACACAGACTTGATACTCGCAGGTCATGTGCGCGATACAGCGGCCCAAACTCCATTAATGGCTGCCGATCTTGAGGGGGGCAAAATAAACCCTCCAGGGGGTAAAACTAAATTACGATTTTGACCCAAGGCAATGCCCCGATCGCATTGCCGGCCTCTAGTTCCGTAATTTGGCCCCAGCCGGCCAGGCCGCCCTAATTGGCCGTTGCGGCGACTTCATACTGTGACGTCACCACAATCCGCCACTGGGTGACGTGCCTCAGTGCTTTGCGGCACAGTATCCTGCTGTGCGGCACAGTATCCACGGCCGGTCGGCACACGCCGACAGTGGAGGCCCACTCCTTCAAAATCGTGATTTGGTTTTACCCCCTGGGGTATGATATTTTGCCCCCTCGGGGTCGGCGACCACACCGGATTTTGGGCCGCTGTATCGCGCACGTGACCTGCGAGTATCAAGTCTGTGTCACCAACCGTGTGACCTGAGGAGGCGGAAAAATGAAAAAATGATGGCGCCCACTTTTTGGCACTTGGCACGTGCCACGTGCTATTGATTGACTCGAAAATGGTACCATCATCTGTGCCCCGTCTTGCCGCATCGAACGGTGCCACGTGCGTCGAAATCGGCCCGGTCGTTTGGGCTCCACGTGCCAATATGCTCCGTCGGATACACACAAACAAGCTCCTCCCACTTTCCGAGCGACGGCCCGGTGGAAATCTTCGAACTCAGAAAAACATGTAAACATGTTTCTCTTCTTTCTACGATTTTGAACTAGATGCCGGCAATGCAATCGGGCATTGCCTTGGGGTCAAAATCGTACGATAATTCCGTAATTTGTCCCCAGCCGGCCAGGCCGCCGCTGATTGGTCGTTGCGGTGACCTCAGACTGTGACGTCACCACAAGTCGCCACTGGGCGGCGTGCTGTGCGGCACAGTCTCCTGCTGTGCGGCACAGTATCCACGGCCGGCCGGCACCAGCTGACAGCGGAGGCTCGCTCCTTCAAAATGGTAATTTGGTTTTACCCCCCTGGGGGGTTTATTTCGCCCCCCTCAGGATCGGCGGCCATTAATGTATTTTAGGCCGCTGTATCGCGCACGTGACCTGCGAGTGGCAAGTCTGTGTCACTAACTGTGTGACCTGAGGAGGCTAAAATATAAAAAATGATGGCGCCCACGTTTTGGTACTTGGCACGTGCCACCTGCCATCGATTGACCCACAAATGGTATCACCATCTGTGCCCCGTTTTCCCGCATCGACCGGTGCCACCCGCGTCGAAATTGGCCCGGCCGTTTGGGCTCCACGTGCCAATATGCTCCGTTGGACAGACACACACGCACACACACACACACAAACATACATACACGAACAAGCTCCTCCCACTTTCCGAGCCACGGCCCGGTGGAAATCTTCGAACTCTGAAAAACATGTAAACATGTTTCTCATCGTTCTACGATTTTGAACTAGAGGCCGGCAATGCGATCGGGGCATTGTCTTGGGGTCAAAATCGTACGATAATTCTGTAGTTTGGTCCCAGCCGGCCAGGCCACCGCTGACTGGCCGTTGCGGTGAACTCAAGACTGTGACGTCACCAAAAGCCGCCACTGGGCGGCGTGCCGGCCGGCTCTCAGTGCTGTGCGGCGCAGTATCCTGCTGTGCGGCACAGTATCCACGGCCGTCCGGCACCAGCTGACGGCGGAGGCCCGCTCCTTCAAAATGGTAATTTGGTTTTACCCCCCTGGAAGGTTTATTTTGCCCCCTCAGCATCGGAAGCCATTAATGGATTTTGGGCCGGTGTATCGCACACATGCCCCGCGAGTATCAAGTCTGTGTCACCAACCGTGTGACCTGAGGAAGCGAAAAATAAAAAATGTTGGCGCCCACGTTTTGGCACTTGGCACGTGCCACGTGCCATCGATCGACCCAAAAATAGTACCGTGATCTGTCCGACGTTTTGCTGCATCGAACGGTGCCACCCGCGTCGAAATCAACCCATCCGTTTGGGCTCCACGTGCCAATATGCTCCGTTGGAAAGACAGACACAGACACAGACACAGACACAGACACAGACACAGACACAGACACAGACACAGACACACACACACACACACACACACACACACACACACACACACACACACACACACACACACACACACACACACACACACACACACACACACACACACACACACACACACACACACACACACACACACACACACACACACACACACACACACACACACACACACACACACACACACACACACACACACACACAAGCTCCTCCCATTTTGTGAGCGACGGCCTGGTGGAAATCTTCGAACTCTGAAAAACATGTAAACATGTTTCTCATCTTTCTACGATTTTGAATTGTATATAAGCCCGCCGCACAGCCTCTCCACACATGCGCACAATTGCCCGATCGGCCTGTGGGTCGGGTCAGGACGGGGCGGTACAGAATCCGCCAAGTATCGGCCGGCACCGGGCCACCTGTCAAACCGGTCCGGCCCCGCTTCGGTGCGGGATTCAGCCAGCTATCGTTTTGCCTACTGCGGGAGACCCAGAGCCAGGGAAGATATTTATTAGACCGACTATACAATATACACTAGTCTGTATATTTTTAGTCTCAATATAGTCAGTGTAGTCTGAAGTCTCAATATACAATATACAGTCTGTCTTAAAAGTATTACACATACTGACCGGGTTCACACCGGGGGTACCAAAACGTTTGAGATCCCCTGGGCCACGGACCCCAACACAGCTGGCAGGTCAGAGACGGGGGAGGGTGAGGTATTCTGGGAAGTGGGAGTACGGGGAGGGTAGGTCACCGAGTCAGCAATGAAGCCGGCCCGACTTCTGACGATGACTGTAAACATGACTTTGGGCGCCCAGGTGGAGTGGAGTGAGCCAAGACAACCCAGGTGGAGTGGAGTGAGCCAAGACAACCCAGGTGGAGTGAGCCAAGACAACCCAGGTGGAGTGAGCCAAGACAACCCAGGTGGAGTGAGCCAAGACATGGCAAAAAGGAGCGATTTAAATGAAGGGAGAAGATGGAAAATGCGATACGAATCAGGCACAAAAAGATAGTACGATAGACATAAAAGAGCTTATCCAAATAAGTAGGCATATTGTTGGAAATATCGAAGCTCATCATTGCCATTTTGTGTTCATGTTAACAGGAACAGCATATTGGTACCTAGATGTATCGTCTTACTTTCATTACGTATTACAACGTAATGATTCAGTCAATGGAGAGTCAGTTGTCATGATAATCATGGTGCGTGAATAAAACACGTATCGTCTTTGAACGGCAAGTCGAAACTCATGATACATTTAAAATGCACCGCTTGATACCAATCAAATTGTCACAGCAATGTTCAAGCCCTCTGCCAATTTTACTAATATTTGTACTATTAAGGATCGTTATCGTCTTACGAGAAAAACAAATTGCTTCTGTTGACCCGTAGTTAAACGCCGCATCGGAAAAATATCCTATGGAGAAGGCTATGCCCTATGCCCAAAATAGAGCTATGCACTGAAGTCAGAGCCGAGCGATTATGCAATCCATTCATATATTTACAGCTCACGAGAAAATATCTTTAATCGTTGTTTGCATCAAGCAACGACGGAGAAGCGACGATGGCATTTCTCTGGATTTCAGGTTATTTCGCCGAATAGATGCTGTCGCAATCACCTCAACAACCCAACATCAACTCATGGGTCAACCCAACTCATGATTCATTTAGTTAATTAACTAAATGAACTAACCTGCGCCGTGCCGCGGGGAGGGGGGGGGGGGGGCGTTGCGTTTCGACGCCCCCCCCCCCCCGTAAGGTTTTTCCGAGGATAGCGAATAAACGGCGCCGCCACCGTTTTTGGCACATGTGTTCGGGCATCAATTACCCACATTTTGTACAATTCTTCACCTCGGCTATTCTCTGGTCGGCACCAGGCCAGGTCACGTGACCCCACCTCCAAAAAAAAGTTTGCGGTCGTACCACAGCCACAGTTTTTGGCCGATCGATTTCAAACTTACCGGATTTAATTATGTCATAAGTACCTACAATTATTATATCTCCGATTTGTTATATCAGTGACCTACGGTCAGGTCGATCACGTGACCTCTCCATTATAAGTCAATGGGAAAAATAGCAAATGCTTCCTAATCAAAGAATACGCATCCGATCAGGTCAATTATTTCAGAATCATGTTATTTTAGCTCATTCTTGATGACCCAGGTGCAATTGTTGCTCGGTGACCTCTGCAAGGTCAGCTGAGGTCATCTGCGGTCACCAGCACTTTATTGCCAATAACTCCCGATATAATAAAGATAGAGACGTACGAATGGCACCGGTGTTTGTCTCGGCAAGACGCATCGCTCCTTATGCACCATGGCCTTCCTGGGTCAACAAATGACCTTGACTTGAGGTCTAATTCTGAAGTTTACCTAACCAGATCACCATTGATCATCAATATGTTTCGAA
>JAXIVJ010002537.1:52500-107773 GCA_036785665.1 Chirona hameri
CAGACAGCTCCACTGCCAAACGACAACACCGCCAGTCACCCGGTCAGACAGCTCCACTGCCAAACGACAACACCGCCAGTCACCCGGTCAGACAGCTCCACTGCCAAACGACAACACCGCCAGTCACCTGGTCAGACAGCTCCACTGCCAAACGACAACACCGCCAGTCACCCGGTCAGACAGCTCCACTGCCAAACGACAACACCGCCAGTCACCTGGTCAGACAGCTCCACTGCCAAACGACAACACCGCCAGTCACCCGGTCAGACAGCTCCACTGCCAAACGACAACACCGCCAGTCACCTGGTCAGACAGCTCCACTGCCAAACGACAACACCGCCAGTCACCCGGTCAGACAGCTCCACTGCCAAACGACAACACCGCCAGTCACCTGGCCAGACAGCTCCACTGCCAAACGACAACACCGCCAGTCACCTGGTCAGACAGCTCCACTGCCAAACGACAACACCGCCAGTCACCTGGTCAGACAGCTCCACTGCCAAACGACAACACCACCATCCCTGGTCAGACAGCTCCACTGCCAAACGACAACACCGCCAGTCACCTGGTCAGACAGCTCCACTGCCAAACGACAACACCACCATCCCTGGTCAGACAGCTCCACTGCCAAACGACAACACCGCCAGTCACCCTGGTCAGACAGCTCCACTGCCAAACGACAACACCGCCAGTCACCCGGTCAGACAGCTCCACTGCCAAACGACAACACCGCCAGTCACCCGGTCAGACAGCTCCACTGCCAAACGACAACACCGCCAGTCACCCGGTCAGACAGCTCCACTGCCAAACGACAACACCGCCAGTCACCCGGCCAGACAGCTCCACTGCCAAACGACAACACCGCCAGTCACCCGGTCAGACAGCTCCACTGCCAAACGACAACACCGCCAGTCACCCGGTCAGACAGCTCCACTGCCAAACGACAACACCGCCAGTCACCCGGCCAGACAGCTCCACTGCCAAACGACAACACCGCCATCCCTGGTCAGACAGCTCCACTGCCGAACGACAACACCGCCAGTCACCTGGTCAGACAGCTCCACTGCCAAACGACAACACCGCCAGTCACCCGGTCAGACAGCTCCACTGCCAAACGACAACACCGCCAGTCACCCGGTCAGACAGCTCCACTGCCAAACGACAACACCACCATCCCTGGTCAGACAGCTCCACTGCCAAACGACAACACCGCCAGTCACCCGGTCAGACAGCTCCACTGCCAAACGACAACACCACCATCCCTGGTCAGACAGCTCCACTGCCGAACGACAACACCGCCAGTCACCTGGTCAGACAGCTCCACTGCCAAACGACAACACCGCCAGTCACCCGGTCAGACAGCTCCACTGCCAAACGACAACACCACCATCCCTGGTCAGACAGCTCCACTGCCAAACGACAACACCGCCAGTCACCCGGTCAGACAGCTCCACTGCCAAACGACAACACCGCCAGTCACCCGGTCAGACAGCTCCACTGCCAAACGACAACACCGCCAGTCACCCGGCCAGACAGCTCCACTGCCAAACGACAACACCGCCAGTCACCTGGTCAGACAGCTCCACTGCCAAACGACAACACCGCCAGTCACCCGGTCAGACAGCTCCACTGCCAAACGACAACACCGCCAGTCACCCGGTCAGACAGCTCCACTGCCAAACGACAACACCGCCAGTCACCCGGTCAGACAGCTCCACTGCCAAACGACAACACCGCCAGTCACCCGGTCAGACAGCTCCACTGCCAAACGACAACACCGCCAGTCACCCGGCCAGACAGCTCCACTGCCAAACGACAACACCGCCAGTCACCTGGTCAGACAGCTCCACTGCCAAACGACAACACCGCCAGTCACCCGGTCAGACAGCTCCACTGCCAAACGACAACACCGCCAGTCACCCGGTCAGACAGCTCCACTGCCAAACGACAACACCGCCAGTCACCCGGTCAGACAGCTCCACTGCCAAACGACAACACCGCCAGTCACCCGGTCAGACAGCTCCACTGCCAAACGACAACACCGCCAGTCACCCGGTCAGACAGCTCCACTGCCAAACGACAACACCGCCAGTCACCCGGTCAGCCCGCGGGGCAGGACAACCAACAACACGAGAAAGGCTGACTACAGGATGATCGGGGTAAGTCTGAGTCTTTAGAAGTATCCTATTTCATACGAGTTTTAAAGCATCAGACTCAAGTCAGCGACATATGAAAAGGACACTTTTTCGCTTTACTTTGTGCCAAAAAATGATCTAGCATGGAAGACTGAAAGGTACCTGAATGGCACCTATGGAAAGAAAGGAGTGGCATGCACCATGATTCGCGCCGTATTGAAGAACACCAATGATATTACGATTTCACTCAATACTCTTTGAACATTTCAAGGTTGGTAGAACATGGCACAAATAACTGAAACAGTGACTTCAATACCGTGACCAGCAGGAAGGAACACGGGAGGCGTTCCAACTGCGTCCGAAGTCAGCAATTCATCAAGCAACTGAAGCTGTACACTTGGAACATACAAATGTGCTGTAGGCAACTGTAGGCTAAGGTGATGGATGGCCTAGGAAGGGGATGCTGGCAAGGGTGGAGCTTTTCAGAGAAAAAAGTTGGTGGGTCAAAATGTCATATTGGCTGGTTGTTTTGCATGGTTGAGGGGAAAAATTATCATTTTAACGCCAGGAAACCTTCAAATCTGACCTAAGTTGGCGGGACAAAACACGATGTTGGTGGGGCAATGCCTCCCCCCCCCCCCCCCCCCACCCCATTTGAATAAGAAACTCCACCCGTGGATGCTGGCTTTGGCACATCAGATGAGTGTTGGTGTGGCCACCATGGATGTTGTTTTGAACGAGGATTTCCGTATCCTTCGTATCAGAGGTGAAGGGCCGCATATCCACGGAAAGGTAATGATGATGTCGGGCTTTGCACCGCGCCGTGTCCGTGGGGGACGCCCGCGTTTGGAGCCCCCTCCCCCTCCCCAAGGTTTATCGGATACAGTGGATTCACGGGCCCATAAAATAAAAGGGCCGCGTACCACCGGAAAGAGTCAGAAAAGGTTGTGATGATGATTGGTGTTTATGGGCCCTGATCAACAGCGAAGGTTATTCGCGCCCGTGACACAGGCTTAACGACTTCCTATGAAGGTGAGTACACAACTGAAAGCCGAGCAACAGCAACGAACGCAAACAGTATTGCCGCGTCTATGAAGACGGAGTCGTCACCCAACACACTACTGAGGGTCAGCTTCGACGATGACAGCCCAAAATATATCCATCTTTCCCCTTCTAAATGGGGGCAGTTCAGTAGCACGTGCTGGACAGAGAGCAAAGATCCGCACCTAGGGCAGACGGGCCTATCAGCACCACGGAACAAATAGCCGCGCGTGCTGTGCGTGTGTCCCGTGCGTAACCTGCAGAGAATCACCTCCTCTCGCCTGCACTTGCGCGATGAAGAATGCCAGAGCGATAATCTAGGTTTAAGAGCCAACAGCTCGTTTCCTTGAGACGGCTCCCATGTTTGCTGCCACCTACCAATCAAGAAACAAGTAACGGTCAGGTAAAAGTCCCTGGCGGGAAGAGGCAACCGACGCGTGCATGGCCTCTGCGCAGCGCGCTTTGCAGCGGCGTCTGCCATCTCATTACCAGCGAGATACCCACGTGGCTGGGGATCCAGCAGAGGGTAATGGGGATCCAGCAGAGGGTAATGGGGATCCAGCAGAGGGTAATGGGGATCCAGCAGAGGGTAATTTGTTTGCCTGACTGGTTTAAAGCCGTAAGGCGCTGTACAATTTACTGAACAAGAGGATTGCGGGGGTAAAAAGTTATCAGAGCCAAGATCCAAGATAAGAGAATCAGACAAAATGAGGTGAGAAGCCTCGTCATCGACCTCGATATAAAATAAAACCCTGATGATGGCCACCAGCTCCGATGTAAAAACAGACGCGTGTCTCAGAAAAGATCGGGTTGTGTGGCCGAAGACAAAGGCGTAGGCAGCGCGCAGCGCCTCCGTTTTTGCGCTATCCTCGAAAAGTTCTCAGTTCAAATTCGTGATTTTAAAATGCTAAAAAGCAAAAAGCACGCGAATTCACGGCGACTAGGAGCTGTAAATTAATTCAAAATTTCAGTCGGCTAAACAAAAAAAACAATGACGACCTGAAATATGTATGCGTAATATGATCCTTAACCCGGCATTGGCTGGGGTATCCAGCCACCTTCCATTGGCTGTGGGGGGGGGGGGGGCGTTTTACGCCCCCTGGTTATCTTCCGAAACAATGATCGCAGCGAGACGTGCAAGGTGGCATTCGAAAGCTCTCAATGAGACGAATCTAAAGCAAATTCGAAAGTTTAAAATTGAGGTCACATGTCTCGTCACGGTCAGGTCAAAGGTAAAAATCGAGGTATTTGAGTGCATGGACCATACTTTTCATCAAAAGCCTTCGATTGCGAGTGCAACCATGATCACCCAAAGTGCTCTCAAAGGTTTTTTAAATATCTTTTTTTTTATATTGAAAATTTTGGAATTTCAACACTTGATCTCGGGTCAAATCACGTAATTTTATGTGACAAATTAAAATTCGGAACTTTTCTCATGCCAGAATCGACTTCGATACATAAGCCTTCGATGGTGAAAAAAATGGAGATAGTTGTTTTAAATAAATGTTATTTATATTGATATATTAAAAAAAATAATGGTCACCAGCACGTCTTTGGCAATAACTTTGAACATAATTGTGCTAGAGAGCTAAATTCAACAGCATTATGCTTATCTCGTCGACTTGATTTTAATGATACATAACATGAGCCCTGTAGTCGGACTGTGACCTAAGGTCACGTGACCTGAGGTCACCCGGTAGTCCACATCAGATCGACCAAGCCATATAACATTCTACTTCTCATATTTCGATGGCTGGGTTACTTGGGTCGTAGATTCACGCTGTCAAATTGTGAGCCCCGTCCGTGGGATGGTTTTCGAGTTATAGCTTCAGGCATCTGCTCAATGTCGCATAATGAGCTAATTTTCAGCGGGCGAAATCTCCAATATAAATCACTAACATAAAACCATTGATCATCAGAATCGTCCCCCCCCCAAAAAAAAAAAACACGAATGAAATGATATCTTTTTGAAAATTCGAATCGGAAAATTGCGAAATTTTGACGTGACGCCAAATCAGCTCACGTGATTTAACACGCGCCCTGGAGGGCCTCTGATAATTAAACGCCCTGGAGGGGGGGGGGGCGGATTTCGTCCCCCCATGATCTCGAAAACCAAGCGGAAAACGGTGTTAGATAGCTCGAGACAAGCTCTGTCGAAAGTATCAGTCTTTTTTTTAGGTCAGGTCAATATTGAGGTCATCAAAGGTCAGAATTCCCGTTTTAGGACTTCGCTTCGAACACCCCCAAATATATCGGGGACTATGATGATAGCTAGGAACAAACGAAAAAACCAATCGAAAGGTCTTGACAAATGCAATCCACTTCATGTCCTCAGATTTGAGATCAGGCCAATAGTTTAGGCTCCAGAGGTCATCAAATGTCAAAAGGGCTATTTTTTTGGCAAAACTGTTTTACGCGAATAACTTTTTACCTAATAAAGATAAATCAATACGTTTGACGCCACGTTGTTCGTCTCGTCAAGGCACTTCAAATCATATTCATTTTGACCAGGTTAGGTCAACTAAAAAAATTGACCTCAGGTCAAGGTCAAGTGGTGACCAGACTTGTCAATGATTCAATGTGAATCGACTACTTTTGATTGAATCATTCTTATTTCAAATGAATGACTCATGAATCGATTCACCTCATGCGCAAACCTGCTGTGAGTCACTGATTGAATCATTCATACAGAGAAAATAGGCTGATTGAATCATTCATTGCTCAAAGAATCATTCTTTTTTGGTCGAACAGCATACACTGTCCACAAAATATGCCAGCGGCCCAGAATTCATCTGTGCCCTGTGGACAAACCAGGCACTTAATGGCCAATTATATGAGCTCTGTGTCCTGAGCTGTAGCCTGTAATTCATCTATGCGTAAAGAAAGCGAGACTTTGTGTCCAACTCCAGTGGGCACAAAGCCACTGTTCAATCAGCCCTAACTAGGTAAATACCTTGGAACTGGTAGGGTTAGGGGTAGGTACCTAAATACTTAGAAAAGGTATTTAGGTACCTACCCGAAGTATGAACCGAAGTATGAGTTAGTGATACAGGTAACTCATACTTCGGTTCATAAACCACACAGTACACGCACACCTTTTTCACACGAAAAATTATCAAAAGGTACCCACCTTTTCCTAATTTATAGGCTATACCATATCAAAAACTAAATAATAAACAAACATTTGCATGACTTCCGCATGTCCCAAATATCACTGTCGCATCGGCGCCGCTTTATTCCACATAATGCTTTATAAAAAAATAATACCTAATGCAAAATCAAAATAAATGTTCTATTCGCTTAAAAAAGTGAAACGTAAAGTCATTAATGCTTTTGGAACTTGGAATTTGCAATTATAATAAATATTATAAATATCATTTTATAATCAAAATAAACAACACGCGTGTCCTTTTGGCTCACATTCACATTCACATTCGGAAATACATTCGCGGACTATTTGGATTAGCTTCAAAATTGGTACACAGATAGATCACGACCTAGTGATCATTCTGGTAAAATCTTAAAGAGTCGCACATTCAAAATTAAGGATTTAGAGCAGGTCATATGTTTAAGGTCGAACAGCAGACAATTCTGATGTGCATGAAAATTGGCACACAGGTAGAGCATGACCTCCCTATCACGCTCATAAAATCTTGGAGTCGCACATTCAAAATCAAAGGAGTTAGCCAAAGGAGTCGACACCTCCCTTTAATGTTGAGTGATTGAATCATTCATTATGGTCCGTGAATCACTGTGAATCGACTCATGACAAATATGAATCATTGACAAGTCTGGTGGTGACCCAAGTAGGTCATGTTGCATATTGGAAGATGTTTCGACGAGACAAACACATTGGTATCGTTTTCACTTCTCTATCTTCATTATGTCGATAGTTATTGACAAAACAGGGTTTGTGGTCACGAAATTGACCCGACTTTAGGCTACCGATATCAGAAATCCGAGATAAACAAATTGTAGGTATTTATGACATGAAATCCTGCAAGTTTTAAACCGATCGGCTCTAAAACTGTGGATGTGGTACGACCGTAAACGTTTTGGAGGTGGGGTCATCACGTGACCTGGTCTGGCGACCTGACCTGAGATGACCCGAGGTCAATAATTTTACATAATGTGGGTAGTTGATTTCCGAACAGGTATGCGAAAAACGGCGGCGCGCAGCGCCTCCGTTTTTGCGCTATCCTCGAAAAGTTCTCAGTTAAAATTAATGATTTTAAAATGCGAAAAAGCAAAAAGCACACGATTTCACCGCGTCTAGGAGCTGTAAATTAATTCAAAATTTCAGTGGGCTAAAAAAACAATCATAACGACCTGAAATATTTATGTGTAATATGATCCTTAACCCGGCATTAGCTGGGGCCTCCTCCTTTATGCCCCTATCAGAACTACCACTGGTCCCTGATCCTGTAGGCTCCTTTTCTGACCCCCTAACAACGATCTGTGCATACGTTCCTTGGTCAGGAGCTACACCCTCCTGCGGCTCATCTCTACACCTACACTTACTTAACTGCGCCTCAAGCTCCGCTACCCTGGCCTGGAGGGCCTCAAGCTCTGCTACCTTCGCCTGCATCCTAGTCATGCTTATTTTAATACACTAGTAACTTAGGTATATAACTTAGGTACTATGCGCTTTTCACTACTTTACTAACTTAACTTAACTATTTTTCTCTCTTTTTTCTTCCTCTAACTTAACTAGATCTAAGTAAAGCTAGTGACACATATCGGCTATGGCCTATGAGTGCACCTAATACTAGACACTTCACAACAAGAGCCAAGCAAACTAACAACAGCTGTGTACAATCCTAAGCAGGAGCACACAAGCTAGAATGAAACACTTAAATAAACTAAATACTAAATACACCTTAATTATCCCTAATTTGCTAAAAATATCTACTTATCCAACCCTACAACTAATAACACAAAAATAAGAACAAGACAATTGTGGCGCACACAAGCTAGAATGAACAGTCTTTAAAAAAGCAAGTAAGAGGTAACAGCTGACTATGAATGCTTACATATAATACCTAAACGATCCACAAAACTAAAATATAACCCTTATATCTAAACCTAATGTGGTTCCTAAAAAATACACAAAACAACAGAGCTATCTAACAGCCACTTAGCTTGTCTAAAACGGGGGTTGATATGGTTGATAACATGTGTTGAAAAATAGTCAAAATAGCGTAACGTAATGTATAAACGATTCTTAACATATATGTATATATTCATCATAGTCGGCTGTTTTGGGTTTATCAACAGTTGGTAGATATCTGCAAAACATACTTGGCTGTAAAATGTTCTTAAAATCTATGGGAGGTTAAAAGTCATCTTAGGTCAGCGGAGGTCAGTGACTTCGGTTGACCTGTGCCAGAGCATGGCCCCAATTGAGCATATTATTATGCAAAATATGGGTGCCAATTTGAAATATGCATAAGCAAATGCCCTAGAAGCAATCAGAGGCCAAAAAAGTCATCTCAGGGCATCGGAGGTCAGTGAACTCGGTTGACATCTGCAAAGGTCATCCGGGTCATGATGTCAATGGAAACCATAAATGTCACCTGTTAACACTTGTGCATATATGATATTCTCCTGAACAGACCGTACAAATGCCATATATAGCATTTGCAGTCTGTTAAAGGGACTATCCCACCTTAACATTATATTTCAGTTGAGATAGCCATTTTGATGGCTTGGCATTGCAATTAAGTATGGTAGCAGTTAAAACAACCACAATGATCTAATCAAAAAGATATTCGAGTTTGATTTTGACATCTGTAAAAATAAGGCCCATGTGTATTTCAATAGGGCCTCTAATCCGACAGCGTCGTCTCTCTTTACCCAACTGGTAATGATAGTCGACTTGTTGACTTGTTAAAGGGAGTGTGCCTACTGTTTTGGAATGTCAAAAATATTTTGCATACGGTAAGTAGCTGTTGGTTTGATTGTTGTATATGATGAAATTCATATCTGGAGCCCTTTTAGTTGAATTTTCACTTATATTGTTTTTTGTTTATATTTGTTTCGATATCTATAAAACGATCGCCACAATGGTGATGTTATGTAAAACGGCGCACATAAGACAATACAATTACGGTCACATCATGCAAGATTGAAAGACGAGTTTTGCACAGCACGTTCTTGCCACTGTGAACTTTATTATGTGCAAGTTTCGTAGCTCTAAATTGATATCTTCTTCAAAAAATGGCCATCGGCCATCATCGAAATGGCCATCATCGAAAAACATGATGGCCGTCCAGTTTCTGTTCGGCTGCTGCTATCAGCGTGCACGAGCTGTTTTGTTGAATTGCTATTGGCCGGCGCTAACAATATGCTAGCAGTTTAATCGATAGTTGCAGTGTTTCTAGTAGCGGAAGCCCTCTGGAGTCCACCCGATAACTTTTTGCTCCCAAGCAAATTCCTGGAGTCTTTGAATATCTCAGCAACTAGGGTGAATATGGAGAAATGAAGTATTGGTTCAATTCAGAAAATTGTGTTCTATAGACCAGTGTCAATAGCCCCAACTAAGCGATGTGAGTAGGCACACTCCCTTTAAGGTGAACCTTGGAGATATTTGCTACGTTTAAATGGTTTGGTAGTTGGTTGGTTTTGTATTCAAAGCGCCAGAATTGTCTCGAAATAATTGTGCCCATACTTTGGCAGCGTGCATTCACGTGGGTCAAGGCTCACATCTCACGTGGGTCGCTGAAGCTTTCCGAGTTGAATGCTGCCATTTTTTGATGATATCAATAATTGGGGTTGCACAAAATTGCGGAAGTCAACCATGCGTGGTGAACCGCCATAAGGGCGAGCGGCCCATCCAGCCTCAGCGGACGATCAAACATATCGACTCGCCGCGGCAGCCGTCGTCTGGGCTGCGGGCTGCGGCTCCTGGGCGGGCAATCTTTGTATCCACCGTGGCTTCGGGCCAAACAACAACAAAATGTTGGTGGCAAAACAACAATGGTTGTACATTTGATTGTTAAACTGATAAACATTCATATCTTTAATACAAAATATGGAAGAAAGGCTTTCATTGCGATGTCACCACAGATGGAACTTACTGTTTGAAACACTGCTAAAAAAACATACTCACCTTCGATTGAGCAGAAAATCGTATTGTCGACACCCGCTTATGACATCCTGCTGGAGCAGCGCAGACCGCCATCCTCTCCAGGAAAAAATGAGGAAAATACAACAACTTTAATATCAAATACGGCAGGACCAACGACTTGCTAAGCGCGGTGGCATATGATCTAATTTTATTCCCTGCTCAGTGCCACTCCTTCAGCTCTTCCGGTTCCTTCTGCGCCGCCTACACCATCGTTCATTCCCATCGCCATCTTGTGTGGCCTTGATCATATGATAAAATACAAATAATGGCGGTTAACTAAAATACTGCCGTTCACCCGAGCCGCAGCCCGCGACACCGAAGACGACGGCCGCGGCGAGATGACATGGTCGGTCGCCCTTATGAAGGCTCGCCACACATGGTTGACTTCGGGGCAATTTTGTGCATACCCAATTATTGATATCATCAAAACAAAATGGCAGCATTTAACTCAGAGAGCTTCAGCGAACCACATGAGACGTGACCCTTCAGCATTTTCCATCGTAACTATTTTTAGAGCCACCTTCAAACAGTGACTGAATGCATTGTCGCCAATGGCAGTGATCGCCGCTTGGGTCACATTGTAAATCAGCGCCATCTACATCTTTGTCAACTGCGCCGCCTACACCATCGTTCATTCCCATCGCCATCTTGTGTGGCCTTGATCATATGATAAAATACAAATAATGACGGTTAACTAAAATACTGCCGTTCACCCGAGCCGCAGCCCGCGCCACCGAAGACGACGGCCGCGGCGAGACGACATGGTCGGTCGCCCTTATGACGGCTCGCCACACATGGTTGACTTCGGGGCAATTTTGTGCATACCCAATTATTGATTGTGCGTAGTGTGCGTAGTATAGAGCTGCCTCTTTTGAAACAAGCGAGCCTAGCATTCCTACCAGATCGAATAGCAGAAGAATGCTGATGCAATATTTCCTGGTGTATCACTGGTTGTCTTTCATGATTAATTATATCAATTATCCAAACTTTATTTGCACCTGCACTAGCGATGAAAAATGGCATGTATAGAGCTGCTGTTTTGAAGCCCGCAAACTTACCGATGGCAGTGCATACTGATTAGGTACTGTTGGTATCTGACATACTAAACTTCCAGAAAGCATCCTTGCATACGTCTGCTTGCTGTTTTTCCTTCCGAGGTGGGACATGAAAATTAGTTCGCCGTGAATTATATGATCACACTTAATAGGTACCTACTTTGTCCGAAGTAAATCAGGCGTCTTGAAGATGCCTGCCTCTCACTGGATGCCTCTTTTGTATTGCAACAGAAGGAACGTACCACATACATATGCATCACAACAGCAGTCAGCAACGGACACATCAATTCATTCAGAAATCAGAATATCTTGCCACCAAGACAACACAGCACCAAATAAAAACGGCAAATTCTACAGCCTTGTAACTTACGCATCAGTAAAAAGCGATCGAGAAATTAGCTGGACGTTGGACGCAACTTTCTTATTCCGTATTTCATTCTCTAACGCACAATTAAAACTCTATTGGCGGAAGTTAGGCATGCGCAGAATTGCACAAGTAATATGCCGGTTATGACCTTGAAGCTGTCAAGTTGCATGGGAGGGAGCTATTGCCGGTAAGTCAAGATAAGTTTGGACCATCCAAGGCTACAGCAATTTACCCTACATATGACATATGTATTACTGATGAACCAGAATGCAAACAAAGTTTGGCACAGGAGTCGACGAGGTGCACCAGCCCGGGGGGGGGGGGGGCGCAAGTTGCTTGGTAGCCGTGACGTCACCATGGCAGTCGAATCCCGCTCCAGTGTTAAAGCAATGCAAAGTGGCTTGGTAGTTACCCCCCTTTAATTTGTTATCTAAGAGAGATGGATACAAGTATTTATGCTCAATGGGAAGCTCGTTTCTTCAATATTCCTGGAATGGCCTCCGATTTTACCTGAGACACTCCAATCGTCCACAATTAACGGTCGAGTGGAGGCATGTTCCGCCCACACGGCGCGCCGGAGCGGGGGGCCCGCTGTCAAAGGCTGTACACCACCGCCGCCGCGACGGCCGCAAGTTGGTGAGAACCGCTGCGACGCCTTGCCAGAGACTGTACCGTCGCGGTGCCGGCCGGCCGGCCGGCCGGCCGCCGCCGCCGGCCGGCCGTTCCGGCGGCGGCCTGGTGGTTCGCAATTTCCGGCCTGAATGCAAACTCTGTTACAGCTGAATAATTGTGATGTGTCGTTAAAATGGTGTTTATAGACATTTTTCCAATACAATTGATGTACCAATGAACTTTAAATATTATTTTCATTCGAATACACACAAAATTGTATTAAATATATTTCGTTTTCTTTTCAGATATTGTCCGATGTGATTACAATATCCTACTATATAGTTGAAATTTTAGAAGAATATGAGAACTATTCCAAAAAGCATACCAGAAATAGTTGATGTGGTAACATAGTTAGCTTATTATAGTTTGAACCAGGCGTGACGTAGCCACGGCAGTCCCTAAACTTGAACCTACTCATTGATTACAAGTACTCTGGCACCAGCCCATAGCGAAAATCCGCACCAACCTGCACCACACATGCCAGAAATCGTCACCAGACCAGCCAGAGATCGACACCGACCCATTAAAACCAGTAAAACGCCCTTATTGGGTCACAAACTAAGTGGGCTGTTCTTAAGTGTTATTTTCTCATTTGAAAGAGCATTTAAAGCTTTGCTTAGAGTTAAACAGGGACTCCGGTAGCCCTCCTTCACCAGCTGCAAGCGGTCACGTGACCAGGCTGGTTGGCCAGGGCCGCTCAGTGAGTTGTGGCCACAACTTGAACAATCACCCCACCACAGAGAGGACAGGGTTGGGCATCATCGGCCATTGTGCGTTGCTCCTAAATCAGACAATACATAATTTCAGAAATTTCATACATTTTGCATCACATGAACATTTCTTGTATGCAAATTTTCAGCAACATCAACTGAGTAGTTGCTAAGAAAGAAAAAGAAAACAAAACCATGGCTATGGTCAGGCCACTCGTACATATATTTATCCCTCTAGTTGACAGAATACATTGTATCCACTCAGTAATCATGTAGAAAATATGCTACACAAGATTCAAGAATAGGTACTTTCACACCATCCACTGACCTCTACATGAACTAGAGGTCAGGGCATGGAGTCAGCTTTTGCAATTGTGCTCGTGCATGGCAGATTCCATGATTTTCACTGTCATTTGATCACACCTTGCACACAAAAAAAAATAACAAATAATGTATTAATGTGGGATAGCACTTTTTTGAGGCTCATAATGTATAATAGAGTTAATAAAACCCACAGCCTCATACTATGTAATATATTAATTAAAAAAATCAACAAAAGAGACAACAGTTTCAGGCATAGCCCATCTCCAGGTCTCTGAGACCTGAAGATGGGCTATGCCTGAAACTGTCATCTCTTTTGTTTAATTTTTGTATTAATATATTACATAGTATGAGGCTATGGTTTTTACTGACTATTAACAATGTATTAATTCGAAATTCATCAGCACCACCTAATTACACTAATTAGCTTAATTAGCTTAAATATGGCCAATTTGAAGTTACCTACCCCCACTAAATCGACTATAAGGATCTAAAAAAATAGTTGGGCAATTACCCAATATCTTGACTTGAGCACGATATATCTCCCAAACAAAGTCAATTTTAGAGATTGTTTTTTAGATTTCAAAATTAAGCACACTTTTTAAGACTAAATTTGGGGTCTGCATTTTCAATTAACCAAAAATTAGCTCTCTGGCACCAAAACTGAGAAGATCTGAATTCAGTGTCCCACAATTTATTGATTTGGGTGGGAAATGACACCCAAATGTGAATAATTTTCCACTCTCCCCATTTTAGGAGTTAATTTTCCACTCCCAAATTATGGATTGATATTGATTGACACAAATATTGACTAAAAAAATACATTATTTCAACAAAAACTACTGCTTTTAATATGAAAAAGAAATCAATATTGTACCATTTTGTACATAATTTGCCATTCTCATGGTCTTCTATGGTTCAAATTTTTAACTCTTGACACCCAAGCAAAAATATGATTCTGGAACACTGTCTGAATTTTGGACAAATTCATAGGGGCTTATATATATAGGGGCAAAACATAAAAATGTCAGTACTGATGGGTTTCACAGATTTTTCTCACAGAATTTGATCATATTACATAAAAAAGGCAGATTGACCAATATCAGGAACAAAAAATATCCTCTACCTCTACATAAATACAAACCATCTCTCCTATGAACAATTTTGATAATTTAAATGGGTTACTGCACATTCTTCTTTTCACTCATTTACCAAATAAGGTCAAGAAACCAGTTTATTTTTTAAACATACTTGTATGCACCAAATGCTGGCTTCTTGCCATTTGTAGGGAAATTTGAGTAAAAAGGTCTAGAAATGAGTTTATTCCCACAAACCTCTGAATTTTAATGGCACATTTAGCCAGCAATTTGGCAGCAATCTTGTGGCATTAATGCCAATAAAAATGCCATGATTTGTGATTGTTGCTTAGATATTATTGTGCATGGCAGTGTACACTGTTGCCCACAGTGTAGCATAGGCGCCACACCTTTACAAGTCCACACCGCACCATACCAAATCTGTACAGCAACACCCCAAATCCACACCAGCTTCTCCAAATCAGCACCAGCTGGGACAGACCCGCACCAACAAGATCTTGTTGAAAGTGCCATACTTTGCAGTCTGGCTGATGAATAATGAGTAACAATTGAATAGCCCTGTCAATCACATACAATTTGAAATGGTGACAGCATATACCTACCTGACAAATTGAGAATCAACAGCAGCTGAGGCTACAACAGCACCAAGTAGGTAAAGATCAGATCAAGGTAACATCAAGATCATCGTTTGCATAATAGATGATTGAGAAACTCAACATTGTTGAATGGCAATAGAGAAAATATCCAATAATTTAACTGTTTTGTATGACGTACAATAAAATGATGACAACGAATGACTTCGAATTTCGAAATGGCATTCGAGTTTCTGTATTACTGCCTACCTTCAATGCATGCATAGTACATAACTAATTACTTGCGAACTTACCCATTCAGGAGACAATCTTGGCGCAGTAAATTTTACCCTTCGTCAGCAAATAGCAATGCAAAACTTGAGTGAAAATGGCTTAAATTCAATCTTGAAGGTATTATTAATTGATCGAAACAAACATACAAACACATTAATTCTCAAGTAACTTGAAAACGACAAATCGGACACAGCAATCACAATCCCACTTCAATAGTAGTGAGCAAATACCGTTACAGATATATCTACAATTTACCGCTATTTTGTTCAGAAATATTTTGTATCATAGGTAATAATTATTTATTTAAATGCAATAATATCTATAATTTTGTGACAAGATGATCAAAATATTTTTTTTAAAGTATTTACAGCACTATATATATATAGGGGTGCATTCGTAAAGAGAGTTTGCCGTGCGTTCGGTATCTGGAATAGTTTTCCTTTTGCCATTTTCCGTTTATCGCCGACCGCACGGTGCCCCCCAAAAGACGGTAAATATGCATAGGCGTAGGAACAGGGGGGAGGAGGGCAGCCGCCCCCCAACATTTTTGATTTTAACATTACGCCTATGGGTGTTGCATGGAAAGAATCGACTTCAGAATGCCTCCTGCCCCCCCCCCCCCCCCAACTTGAACATAGTTCCTACGCCCCTGTAAATATGTTTTGAAAATATCCAACGCCAAATTTGGGACCTATCACCTAGAAGACCAAAATTGCACGGGGAATCCAATGGTGCGGTTTTCAAAATCAAGAAAATTTCGCTTTTTGAGCTATTCACCTTTTTTTATATCAATTTACATATTTTTAGGTAACATTTTGTATGATTGTAGCTCTATATTTACAGGGGCGTAACCACGAGCTCTAAGTGTTTTTTTTAACGTTTTCTATTTAACTTTGATTAATTTTAACTAGGTATATATACAGCTGCGTCATTGGGAACTGATGGGCTGTTGCGTCTCCCTAATGCCGATAGCACAGCCTAGAAAGTCTTATGTTGTAGTTGCGCCCATAACGGGGCGCCCCGGCTCCAGCGGTAGCAGGGGCGCCTGAAGGGGCGCCACGCAGGGGCGGAGAATTAGGGGTTTTGGGGGTGCTCAAGCACCCCCTGAGCTCAAAAGTGCACCCCCTCACTGTCAAAAGCACCCCCTCAAATAAAAAGGTCCGTTCAACTAACGGCTGCTCAGTCTTACTTCGGCGAAGTAAGACTGAGTGGTGTAAAAGTGTGTGCATGTGTGTCTGTCCGTGTGTAAATAGGTGGTTTTGCACGGTCAGGTAGGGACAGGTCAGTTCGCTCGGTCAGTCTTACCGTCCCTCAGCATGTTTGTGGGGCCGGTCGGCCGGCCCGGGGCGCGAATTGCCCGACTCGGCGCCGTAGCCGGCGCTTAAAGGAAATAGTTCACCTTCGAGAAAAAAATTCAGAACACGATTTTATTATATTTTTAATACAGTTTCTTTTTTTCTTTTCAAAAACGGTCTTACATCGCGCCAATTCAGGACAGAAGGTCGTAAATTATTAATGTTATGTTGTGCGTTATTGGTCTGCGCATGCTCAGACCAGTGCTGGCACTCTCAAACGGTACGGTATATCATATATGCGCCACATTCCTTCGCCAAAAAGTCAAATATCTTCGGCTGGAGTCTTTTCAACCAAGAAAAGTTGCAGATAAGGATTTCTCAACACGGGCTACAAAACTGCTATTTTAGTTCAAAATCCCATGTTGAAGGTGAACTATTTCCTTTAAAGGGAATAGGTCACCTTGAAAGTTGTCTTGAAGTTCAACCATTAGGTGCATCTTGAGCTCAAAACTATGAATATTACTTTGGTTTGGACAACTGATGGATATATGTGGAGAAAGAAGTAAGTTCTCTTTCTATTTCACGAGAAATCGTACGATAGCAGCTGGCGTTCTGGCTCCGCCCCGCTCCGCCTGACGCCAAGTACAGTCTTTGACAAGGGGCCGCCGCGCCGCCCGGGCGGCTGAGCAGATATTAACGAGGCGTCGTGACCAGAGACTACGTGCCAGAGAGTGTACCTGCCTCCGGCGGCGCGGCGGCGAGCGTTCATTCCCCGATCGTGGCCCGGAACAGCGGGAATGAAATCGGGCCCACTAGGCCTGTGTCGAAATTACTTAACGTTGAGAGGTAATTCTTTCACCACAAACCATTTTTAGATCTGCTCTACAAATCTGCTATCTCAGTCCAAAACCCCATGTTAAAGGTGAACTATTCCCTTTAAGAATCGCTGTTTTGCTGATAGGGCAATTCGCGCCCCGGGTCGGCGGACAAGGGCAGGCCTCCCGCACCTCCGCGCACAGCTCCTGGCGCCACACCTATTGCTGCGGCATGTCTGCCCGTCGCCGCTGTAATATCCGAGGCCGCGCCGAGCAGCTGCCCGGACCGCTGCCGACCGGACCGTGGCTTCTTCTGCGTTGTGTTGTTTTTATGTGGTTGTTCGAGATACCGAGATACATTTAATAAATAAATGACAAAAGGGGAAAACAGTTCACACGGTCAGGTCAGCATTGACGACTTCGTCATTTCGGTGCCGATATTATGTGACTGGAAGGTGTATATGTTCGCACCGTGACTTTTTGTTCTCTTCCCATCGTTAACAAGTTCAAATACATTACGATTATTGATGTGACTCGAAGCGTGTGGGGGGGGGGGGGGGCAGGGGGCAGCCATAGTGCAAACAAATAGCTTCCAGAGACCATGACATGAAACTCCATATTGGGTTTTCGATGTATCTTGTCACTGATGTTTACATCCATTTTCGTGCCGCTTGCATCCTTTTATTTTACGGTCCGTCGTGCTTAACCCGCCATTGACTGGGGGGGGGGGGGGGGTTTACCGCCCCCCTGATGAATTTTCGCAATAGTTGAACAACTAATAGCGCTATCAACATGAAACTTCGGGTTCCTTCTTATAAATCATTGTTACGTCTTGTGTGCAAAAATGAGGAAATTTCGTCGATTTTTTTTCTCTCTAGAGTTTTAGCGAATTTAGTGACACACGAGCTTTACACCAAAATCAGTTAAACTTTGCAAGGCCGTACAAATGCCACATTTGAAGCTAAATGCAATCCAAAAACACCAAAAGATAGCAAATTGCAACGGCTACCAACTGGTTATCTCGGATTTGTGATAATATTAGTTTTTGACACACACAAAAAAAAAAACATTTTAAAAAAATGATAATATACAAATTATAAAATATAAAACAACGGAAGATATGTCAGAGAACCATACCTAGGCAACTACCATGCACAATTTAAAACTGATATCTCCATTTTTGACTGACTTATGACATCTAAAGTATGGGTAACTCATGACGTCATAAATTGAAATTGCGTTTTTTGGATTTTATTGACTAGATACAGACAAATAAATGCCACCACTATATTTCTAAGACAAACCTGGTGTAGAAACATGCCTTTTTTGTTTAGATTTATAAATGTAAAATGTTGACCTTCGGTGGCCTGAACTTGACTTGACATTGACATTTACTTCACGTAAATAAAGTCAGGTGGTAAAATAACTATCACTATTGAATTATACGTGGAAAATAACTCGTATAACATGTGTTGCATGACTTTCGTAGATATTTTGAGCATAGTGACCTTTTGTGACCTGACCTTGACTTTGACCTTGGCCAACACTCTCACTTTAGCTCATGCAAGATATTTATCATATCTTTGGCAGCACTTTGGGTGAAACTGGTCGTAATCGAAGGCTTTGGATGGAAAGTATGGCCCATAAACTGAAATACGCCGATTTTGACCTTTGACCTGACCTTGACCTGACATTTTACCTCACTTTGGCATTTTTGAGCATGCTTTAGATTCGTCTCATTGAGAGCTTTCGATTGCCACCTTGCGTGTCTCGCTGTGATCATTGGTTCGGCAGATAACCAGGAGGCGTTTAACGCCCCCCCCCCCCTCCCCCAGTCAATGGCGTTCTGCTGAGACCCCAGGCAATGCCGAGTTAAGCGGCCATAACGGCCGCCAACCTCTCTCCTCGTCCTCTCGCTACAACTTGGATTTGAGAGCCGCCGGTGAAAAGCACCCCCTGACATTTTTACAATTCTCCACCTCTGGCGCCACGTCAAAAAGTCCGGTTTAGAGGGCACCGGTAGCCGGTTCCGCTCCATGGGGTGGCATTTTCCTCTATAGGGACGCCTAATGTCTGACTTTCAGGGCGCCATTCCTGTCCCTAGGGCGCGATTTACTTCTAGAGATGCTCATGACCCAATGCCTAAGGGCGCCTGCATGGGGGGGGGCAAATGGCATCTTAAAGGAAATAGTTCACCTTCGGAAAATTTTCAGAACACGATTTTATTATATTTTTTTATACAGTTTCTTTTTTTCTTTTCAAAAATGGTCCTGCATCGCGCCAATTCAGGACAGAAGGTCGTACATTATTAATGTTATGGTGTGCGTTATTGGTCTGCGCATGCTCAGACCAGTGCTGGCACTCTCAGACGGTACGGTATATCATATATGCGCCGCATTCCTTCGCCAAAAAGTCTAATACCTTCGGCTGGAGAGTCTTTTCAGCCAAGAGAAGTTGCAGATAAGGATTTCTCAACACGGGCTATCAAACTGCTATTTCAGTTCAAAATCCCATGTTGAAGGTGAACTATTTCCTTTAACCCGGCATTGACTGGGGTCTCAGCCGAACGCCATTGACGGGGGGGGGGGCGTTAAACGCCCCCCCCCCCCCAGGTTATCTTCCGAACCAATAATCGCAGCGAGACACGCAATGCGGCATTCGAAAGCTCGCAATAAGACAATTCTTAAACATGCTCCACAATTTAAAAGTGAGATCAAATGTCAGGTCACGGTCAGGTCAAAGGTCAAAATGGACGTATTTTAGTTTATGGGCCATACTTTCCATCCAAAGCCTTCGATTACAACCATGATCACTCAAAGTGCTGCCAAAGGTATGATACACATCCTGCATGAGCTAAAGTGAGATTGTTGGCCAATGCCAAGGTCAAGGCAAGGTCACAAAAGGTCACTGTGCTCAAAATAGCTACGAAAGTCATGCTGCATGCATCACATGTTTTATATGTCCGTGAAGTTAGCCAACAGCCAACAAAACGGAAATTTGCAACCGCCGAATTTTTCGCCTAAAATACGCATGTAGGTCAAGTCGCATACGAGGGTCACAAATCTGATGTTATTTTTAATGTCAAGGTCATAGGTCAAGGTTAAATGCGTAAAGAAGGTTGTGTACCCTTATGTACCTTTTACGGACAAACAGTACACCGCACGGCCTCGCAATGGCCACCATTCGAAAGAGCGGCACAAAATGAAGGTGGGGTTTTCCTGGGAATTTCGATTTAGGTCACCCAAGGTCACCCATCAAGGTCAACCTATCAAAATCAGCCAAAATCGACGTTATTTACCTTTTTACGGACAAATGGTATACCGCACGGCCTCGCAATGGCCACCATTCGAAAGAGCGGCACAAAATGAAGGTGAGGTTTCCTCGGAATTTCGATTTAGGTCACCCAAGGTCACCCATCAAGGTCAAACTATCAAAATCAATCAAAATCGACTTTATGTACCTTTTTACGGTCAAACGGTGTTTTGCACGGCTTTTTAAATGGCACCATTCGAAAGAGCGCCTCAAAATGAAGGTGGGGTTTTCCTCGGAATTTCGATTAAGGTCACCCAAGGTCACCCATCAAGGTCAAACTATCAAAATCAACCAAAATCGACTTTATGTACCTTTTTACGGACAAACGGTGCTTTGCACGTTTTTTTTAAATGACACCATTCGAAAGAACGCCTCAAAATGAAGGTGGATTTTCCTCGGAATTTCGATTTAGGTCACCCAAGGTCACCCATAAAGGTCAAACTATCAAAATCAATCAAAATCGACTTTATGTACCTTTTTACGGACAAACGGTGCTTTGCACGGCTTTTTAAATGGCACCATTCGAAAGAGCGCCTCAAAATGAAGGTGGGGGTTTCCTCGAAATTTCGATTAAGGTCACCCAAGGTCATCTATCAAGGTCAAACTATCAAAATCAACCAAAATCGACCTTATGTGCCTTTTTACGGACAAACGGTGCTTTGCAAGTTTTTTTTAATGACACCATTCGAAAGAGCGCCTCAAAATAAAGGTGGGGTTTTCCTCGGAATTTCGATTTAGGTCACCCAAGGTCACCCATAAAGGTCAAACCATCAAAATCAATCAAAATCGACTTTATGTACCTTTTTACGGACAAACGGTACACCACACGGCTTTTTAAATGGCACCATTCGAAAGAGCGCCTCAAAATGAAGGTGGGGGTTTTCCTCGAAATTTCGATTAAGGTCACCCAAGGTCACCCATCAAGGACAAACTATCAAAATCAACCAAAATCGACCTTATGTACCTTTTTACGGACAAACGGTGCTTTGCACGTTTTTTCAAATGACACCATTCGAAAGAGCGCCTCAAAATGAAGGTGGAGTTTTCCTCGGAATTTCGATTTAGGTCACCCAAGGTCACCCATAAAGGTCAAACTATCAAAATCAATCAAAATCGACTTTATGTACCTTTTTACGGATAAACGGTGCTTTGCACGGCTTTTTAAATGGCACCATTCGAAAGAGCGCCTCAAAATGAAGGTGGGGTTTTCCTCGGAATTTCGATTAAGGTCACCCAAGGTCACCCATCAAGGTCAAACTATCAAAATCAACCAAAATCGGCCTTATGTACCTTTTTACGGACAAACGGTACTTTGCACTGCTTTTTAAATGGCACCATTCGAAAGAGCGCCTCCCTTCATTTTGAGGCGCTCTTTCGAATGGTGTCATTTAAAAAACGAGCAAAGCACCGTTTGTCCGTAAAAAGGTACATAAGGTCGATTTTGGTTGATTTTGATTGTTTGACCTTGATGGGTGACCTTGGGTGACCTAAATCGAAATTCCGAGGAAAACCCACCTTCATTTTGAAGCGCTCTTTCGAATGGTGTCATTTTATAAAAAAAACGTGCAAAGCACCGTTTGTCCGTAAAAAGGTACATAAGGTCGATTTTGGTTGATTTTGATAGTTTGACCTTTATGGGTGACCTTGGGTGACCTAAATCGAAATTCCGAGGAAAACCCCACCTTCATTTTGAGGCGCTCTTTCGAATGGTGTCATTTAAAAAAAACGTGCAAAGGCCCGTTTGTCCGTAACAAGGTACATAAGGTCGATTTTGGTTGATTTTGATAGTTTGACCTTGATGGGTGACCTTGAGTGACCTTAATCGAAATTCCGAGGAAAACCCCACCTTCATTTTGAGGCGCTCTTTCGAATGGTGTCATTTAAAAAGCCGTGTGGTGTACCGTTTGTCCGTAAAAAGGTACATAAAGTCGATTTTGATTGATTTTGATGGTTTGACCTTTATGGGTGACCTTGGGTGACCTAAAACTAAATTCCGGGGAAAACCCCACCTGCATTTTGAGGCGCTCTTTCGAATGGTGTCATTTTATTTTAAAAAACGTGCAAAGCACCGTTTGTCCGTAAAAAGGTACATAAGGTCGATTTTGGTTGATTTTGATAGTTTGACCTTGATGGGTGACCTTGGGTGACCTTAATCGAAATTCCGAGGAAAACGTCACCTTCATTTTGAGGCGCTCTTTCGAATGCTGCCATTTAAAAAGCCGTGCAAAGCACCGTTTGTCCGTAAAAAGGTACATAAAGTCGATTTTGATTGATTTTGATAGTTTGACCTTTATGGGTGACCTTGGGTGACCTAAATCGAAATTCTGAGGAAAACCCCACCTTCATTTTGAGGCGCTCTTTCGAATGGTGGCCATTGCGAGGCCGTGCGGTGTACCGTTTGTCCGTAAAAAGGTGCATAAGGTCGATTTTGGTTAATTTTGATAGTTTGACCTTGATGGGTGACCTTGGGTGACCTAAATCGAAATTCCGAGGAAAACTCCACCTTCATTTTGTGCCGCTCTTTCGAATGGTGGCCATTGCGAGGCCGTGCGGTGTACCGTTTGTCCGTAAAAAGGTACATAAGGGTACACAACCTTCTTTACGCATTTGACCTTGACCTATGACCTTGGCATTAAAAATAAAATCAGATTCGTTACCCTCGTATGCGACTTGACCTACATGCGTATTTTAGGTGAAAAATTCGGCCGTTGCAAATTTCCGTTTTGTTGGCTGTTGGCTAACTTCACGGACATGTACACGGACATAACACGGAGTTATTTCCACATACAATTCAATAGTAATAGTCATTTTACCACCTGACTTCATTTACGTGAAGTAAATGTCAAGTTCAGGTCAAGTTCAGGTCAAGTTCAGGTCAAGTTCAGGTTAAGTTCAGGTCAAGTTCAGGTCAAGTTCAGGTCAAGTTCAGGTCAAGTTCAGGTCAATGAAGGCAAACATTTTAAATTGATCAATTTAAATAAAAAAGTGATGTTTCTAGACTAGTTTTGTCTCAGAAATACAGTGGTGCCATTTATTTGTCTGTATCTGGTCAATAAAAGCCACAAAATTGCAATTTGTAAATATGACGACATGAGTTACCCATACTTTAGATGCCATAAGTCAGTCAAAAATGGTGATATAATTCTGAAATTGGGTATGGTAGTTTAGAATATGTGGTTCTCTGATATATATTCTGGCTTTTTGAATATCTTTCAAAAAATTGATTTTGTGGGTAATTCCCCCCCATTTTTTTTTTGGGGGGGGGGGCGGGGTAAAAAAAAACCCAAAAATCAAACTTTCGAGATAACCATGTTACAGCTCTTGCCATTTGCGATCTTTTGACGTTTTTGATGGCATTTTGCTCAAAATATGGCATTTGTAAGGGCTGTTACATTTTAGCCGATTTTGGTGTAAAACTCGTGTGTAGTGACGTCACTAAATTCGATATAACTCGAAATTTTTCGACGAAATTGCTTTATTTTCTCACAGAAGACGTAAACGTGACTTGGAAGAAGGTACCCGAAGTTTCACGTTGATAGCCCTAATGGTTTTTGAGATATTACGAAAATTCATCAGGGGGGCGTTAAACGCCCCACCCCCACCCAAGCCCCCCACCCCCCAGTCAATGGCGGGTTAACCCGCGCCGTGCCGGTGTTCGGCGCCACCTTCGCCGTGCCGGGGAGGGGCGTTTCGAAGCCCCCTCTAACTCGGCTCCTATGAGACCTAAACAAAAAGCGAAAACATTGTTCGAAAGTTCGTCAAAATGTATTTTTAATCTATTTCGGGCATTTGCTTTCTCAGGTCAATATTGAGGTCACCAGAGGTCATCAAAGGTCAGATTTTGCAGTTTTAGGACTTCGCTCCAGATGCCCCCAGATATCACAGGAACTATGATATCTGGGAACGGAAAACAGAAATGGATCTTGAAATATTCAATCGCCAGGATGTCGTCAGATTTTAGCTTAGGTCAATAGTTTAGGCTCCATAGTTCAACAAATGTCAAAAAGGCTATTTTTTAGCAAAGCAGTTTTCACAAATATATTTGTATCTAATATGGCAATAATTTTGACGCAATCGTGTGTGTCTCGTCAAGGCGCTACGCATCATATGCATCATACCCAGGTTAGGTCAACTTCAGAATTTTACCTCAGGTCAAGGTCAAGTGGTGACCGAATTATGTCATGTTGCACATTGGGAGACGTGCCTCGACGGGACAAACACATTGGTGCCAGTTTCAAACACTTATCTATCTTGATTTTGTCGAGAGTTATTGGCAAAAAAGTGTTGGTGACCTCGGATGACCTCATCTGTCCCTGCAGGGGTCACTGAACACAAATTACACCTGAAACTTCAAGAATGGCCTATGATAACATGATCCAGAAGTAATTTGGCTGATATAATTCGTATCCTCAGAACAGGGAAGCATTTGATTATTTCCCCATTGCCTTATAATGGGGTGGTCAAGAAATTGACCCGACCTTAGGTCACCGATATAAACCAAAATCCGAAATAAACGAATTGCAAGTACCATTGCCCTTATGAAATTCTGTAAGTACGAAATCGATCGGTCCAAAACTGTGGCTGTGGTTCGACCAGAAAAATGTCGGAGGTAGGGTCACGTGACCTGGCCTGGTGACCTGACCTGATATGACCTGAGGTCAAAAAATTTGCACTATGTGGGTAATTGATGTCCTAACAGCTGTGCCAAAAACGGAGGCGCCGAGCGCCACTGATTTTTTGCTATCCTCGAAAAATCGTAGGGGGGCGTCTAAACGCCACCCCCCCGGGCACGGCGCGGGTTAAAGGGAAATATTCACCTTTTGATTTATTTATCTGCATTTTGCTGTGACACATTATGGTATCAAATTGATCGTGCCTCAATTTAAAAGTGAAATAACAACTTTGTGTATCTCAAAATTAAATTTGGGGATGTTGTTTTTAAAATATGTACTTACATATGGTGACACACAGAATGTTCCATCACTATCTCCGGCTTGAATGTTGATTTGTAAACAAGTCATAGGGCTAGAAATGAAGTTAGCGCGCTAAGAAGCGTGATAAGATCCCTGATTGGTCGATGAAACAAATCGCCGATACTAATTAGGTCGCCGTTGGTGCATCAGTGAACTTCCGATTTAATCACCAGTTTTTCCAATGATAGTTTTTTTTGGTGGGGGATGGGTATTTCTCATGATAAGCATAGTGAATAGCAAGAGTGTTAGAATAACATAGAATGATAAGCATAGTGTTATATACAGCCAGAGACAAAACAAAACAATGCTCCTAATATGCTGAGATTGGCTGCATATTATAGGCTGTGTCATCAAATACTTTTTCACACTCTTCACCCGAAATTATCGTGCCCTGAGACAACAGATGACATACGATATCAATAAAAGTGTCGAAAAGTTAACATTCATCCTGCCTGGTTTACAATAACGAGCAAAATTAGCTTCTGGCGTTGCTGTCTCCAGTCTAGGCATGCTTCTGCGCCATTATTCGTCGTTCTTATAAAAACGGTCAAGGTTTTGCTTCACTTATTTGTGCTCATATTGTGCTGTTTGATCTAGCTGTGGTACGTATACCTTCTTTCAACTCTGAAATTGCCGCCAAAAATATGTTTGATTTGCATGCATTAACAGTAAGAGGAAGAAGCTAACACCAAATTTCCATAGGCCTCGCTACTCTTTTGCGAAGTAACATTGCAGGGGTAATACACATCTTATAAAACATGATAGGCACTGTTTATCCTTGGTCTACGACTTATTTATATACATTCATATGTATCCTATACCTACCGCTCGGTGCTTACGCATACTTGTTCTTATGCAATGCACGTTCACACCTATCTGTGCGGTCGGTTGCCGCGTAAACGGACAGCAAGCTACCGAGATGTTTTAATGTGCTGAAGTGCCGAGAGCAGCGGTGTCGAATTGTTTTGGGGGATGATGGGGGGTGGGGGGGGGGGGGCGGACAGGAACGGGTCCAAGGGGCTTATATCAGCGCCACAGTTTTACCAAAACGACTGAAATCGGCAAAAAATAACACATTTCATGATTTTAAAAGAAAATGTAAGGAATAAGTACAAGTTTGTTTTAAATCAGTTCCTACAGGGAAATAATGACATTTCCCCACAAACATGGAGTTAGCACCAGGGGTGGTAAAGTCTTCTGTCCTTATGGATAAGGTCGGGGACAAAATATTCCTTCTCATGAAGTACTCGGGGGTCAAAATGCCAGCAAAAATCATTACTATGTCATTTCTGTGAAAATTTACTAAGCGATCATGTCCTTAGAAATACTGATCGTCAAAACAACTTCAGATGTATTATTCACTTAATTATCATATTCATCACGTCAGTATGTATGTACATTTACTTTTTGTATTAGCAGTTGCGTTTCAGCTCTTGATTGCCAATAATAATACATTACATTAAAGCAAAAAAAACGACGAAAAACAAAATCCGGACGATAGATTCAACATGTGGGGTCACGGAACCAAAATGCACATGGGTCTTCAAAAATGGCCTATAATAATATGATACAGAAGGAATTGGGCTGATATCATGCGTATCCTCAGAATAGGAAGCATTTTAATATTTCCCCATTGACTTATAATGGGGAGGTCAAGAAATTGACCCGACCTTAAAGGAAATAGTTCACCTTCAACATGGGGTTTTAACTGAAATAGCAGTTTTGTAGCCCGTGTTGAGAAATCCCTATCTGCAACTTTTCTTGGCTGAAAAGACTCTCCAGCCGAAGATATTTGACTTTTTGGCGAAGAAATGCAGCGCGTATATGATATACCGTACCGTCTGAAAGTGCCAGCACTGCATGGAGCATGCGCAGACCAATAACGCACACCATACAATTAATAATTTACGACCTTCTGTCCTGAATTGGCGCGATGTAGGACCATTTTTGAAAAGAAAAAAAGAAACTGTATTAAACAATATAATAAAATCGTATTCTGATACATTTTCCGAAGGTGAACTATTTCCTTTAAGTCACCGATATAAAAACAAATCCGAGATAAGCGAATTGTAGGTACTATTACCCTTATGAAATCCTGTAAGTACCACATCGATCGGCCAAAAACTGTGGCTGTGGTACGACCGCACACTTTTTGGAGGTGGGGTCACGTGACCTGGCCTGGTAGCCTGACCTGAGATGACCCGTAGTCAAGAATTTTACAATATGTGGGCAATTGATGCCTTAACATCTGTGCCAAAAACGACGGCGCTGCGCGGAGCCGTTTTTTGCTATCCTCGAAAAACTGTAGGGGCGTCTAAACGCCCCACCCCCGGAACGGCGCGGGAAATCCGGACAGTCGATTCCCCAGGGGGCGGGCCGGGGTACTAACTAGTGCATTTTCAATGGAGGTCCACTGTCAGGACAGTGGATTTCACTGTCCTGGGCCCCTCCTTTAACTCGAAAACTAAAAGAGCTAGAGAAAGACGCGAAAAAACGTTTTAAAGCTCTCGACAAGCCCATTCGAAGATACTTTACATGTTTTTTCATCAAGTCAATATTTAGATCACCATAGGTCATCAAAGGTCAGATTTTCAAGTTTTAGGACTTCGCTCCAGAAACACCCAGATATCACAGGAACTATGATAGCTAGGAACAAACAAAAACAAACAATGGAAAACTCTTGAAAAATCAATCGCCAAGGTGTGCTCGAATTTGAGCTCAGATCAAAAGTATAGGCTCCAGTGCTCATCAAATGTCAAAAAGGCTATTAAAAAGTGTATCACGAATAGCTTTTTACCTAATAACGACAAGGCAATAATTTTGACACCATCGCGCTTGCCTCGTCAGAACGCTTTGCCTCATATTAGTGTTGACCAAGTAAGGTCAACTTACAAATGTGACCTCAGGTCAAGGTCAAGTGGTGGTCACTCAAGTAGGTCATGTTGCATATGGGTAGACGTGCCGCGACGAGATAAACACATTGGTGTCGGTTTCACTCCACTATCGTCATTATGTCGAGAGTTATTGACATAAAACTGTTGGTGACCTCGGATGACCTAGGCTGACCCTGTAGGGGTCACTGAACAACAATGGCACACAGATCATCAAGAATGTTCTATAATAACATGATCCAGAAGGAATTAGACTGCTATCTTGCGTCTCCTTAGAATAGGAAGCATTTGAATATTTTCCCTTAAACTTATAATGGGGAGGTCACGAAATTAAACCGACCTTAGACCGCTGATATTAAAATCCAAGATGAACGAATTGTAGATATATGTGACCTTATGAAATCCTGTAAGTGTAAAACCGATCATCCCAAAACTGTGACTGCGGTACGACCATAAGTTTGTTTGGGAGGTGGGGTCACGTGACCTGGTCTGGTGGCCTGACCTAAGATGAACCGAGGATTTTTTAAAAAAACATTATGTGGACAATTGATGCACAAACAGCTGTGCCAAAAATGGCGGCGCTGCGCTTCGCCGTTTTTCCGCTATCCGCGAAAAACCTGAGGGGGTTTCTACCCCCCGGCACGGCGCTGGTTAAAATATAGGGATGATGTGAGCATGCAGCCAGGTGTTAGGGTATTCATGTGAAGTAAAAAAGGACCTCAGCTGTGCTGGGGTCATTTTCGTATGTGCCACTTTTGGTCGGGCCACTCAAAGCACTTTTACCACCCCTGGTAGCACTTGAAATCGACTGACGAGGCCAAAATATGATGTAAATTCATCGCATTTTGCATATAAAAATTATTTCCGAGAGATATTTCGAGTTAATTTTGATAACTTTTAAAGGGATTATACGGTTTTCCGTCCTGAAAGGAAATGCACTCTTTTGCACTTGTATAGGCTTTAAACACGTTTAAAACATATACCCTGGACCTCAATGCTCATTTAGTCCATTATTTCAGCAATTATCAGCGTTAAGACTTTGGCGTTTTTCGAGACTTGTATCAGATAACGAGTACTTGATCGGCATTACTGTCCATCACTTTCTTATCTTAGAATCTGCATCAAATTCGATGGTGCAGTAATCTGCACAGCTAAGACAAAATAGCGTTTACGAACTCAGAAGTCAGAAGCAAGCTGCCGCAAGAGGGTTTATTTACTGTTTACCATAGCACGTTCACCATAAAAAGGTCACGTAATCGTGAAGAGAAAAATCCAAGATGGGGGCCAATTCCGCCCCAGGACACTTCTTCCGAACGGCCATCCCCATATCGATATAAATTAATTGAATTAAGCTTAACTTTACATGAAGGTAAGCCTGAAATTGTGAAATTGTGTGAAATTACTATGTAAACATATCGCAATGATGTAAACCACCTTGGCATACGTGATAATTCTTGCGCTCTTTGCCATCTGGATGACGATTGTAGAAGGAGTTACTAAATTAAAGACGCTCTAAGCCGGGCAAGTAATGCCATGCGCTTTTTAGTTTTTCATCAATTTTATAGCTTTGAATTATCTGCAAGTCCTACACTGGATCACAAAAAGATCATTCAATTCAATTCTTACTGCCGGGCTCCACTGCACGCTTTTGCAATTTATCGCTTCGCTTTTACGTTGTATCAGGTCGACTTTGCGTTTTCTCACGTTCATAAAAATGTTAACTACGTGTTAATATACAGTGCAGGCTCCACTGAACGTAATGAGAAAGTGAATAAATGAAAAAGTGCGTAATAGGTACGGTAAACCTAAAAATCGAAACGGAAATTTCAAAAGTGTACCCAGGAAACATCTAATCAACACGCAAAAACGAAAAAATGAGAAAGGATAAAAACGAGAAAATTTTGATCAGTTGAAAGTTTTTGCACTTTTAGAAGTTTGATGTGCTCATCATGCCACCTTTCAAGTGATTTGTGGCTGTGTTTCAGACGAATATTTGCAAAGAAGCTACTTGCCATATTTAAACTACTCCTGCCACATTGCGTTTGAAAAGAAAGCTGAGCTTCTGAACTCGCCGTTGCGTAATGTAAACAAAACATTCCGATGGCCATCGTTGCGTGTGTCGGGCGGTTGGTTCCGTTGTGGCAGTGCCAAGCGGTTTCAACTTGTGTGTGTGTGTGTGTGTGTGTGTGTGTGTGTGTGTGTGTGTGTGTGTGTGTGTGTGTGTGTGTGTGTGTGTGCGTGTGTGTGTGTGTGTGTGTGTGTGTGTGTGTGTGTGTGTGTGTGTGTGTGTGTGTGTGTGTGTGTGTGTGTGTGTGTGTGTGTGTGTGTGTGTGTGTGTGTGTGTGTGTGTGCGTGTGCGTGTGCGTGTGCGTGTGCGTGTGCGTGTGCGTGTGCGTGTGCGTGTGCGTGTGCGTGTGCGTGTGCGTGTGCGTGTGCGTGTGCGTGTGCGTGTGCGTGTGCGTGTGCGTGTGCGTGTGCGTGTGCGTGTGCGTGTGCGTGTGCGTGTGCGTGTGCGTGGGCGTGGGCGTGGGCGTGGGCGTGGGCGTGGGCGTGGGCGTGGGCGTGGGCGTGGGCGTGGGCGTGGGCGTGGGCGTGGGCGTGGGCGTGGGCGTGGGCGTGGGCGTGGGCGTGGGCGTGGGCGTGGGCGTGGGCGTGGGCGTGGGCGTGGGCGTGGGCGTGGGCGTGGGCGTGGGCGTGGGCGTGGGCGTGGGCGTGGGCGTGGGCGTGGGCGTGGGCGTGGGCGAGGGCGTGGGCGTGGGCGTGGGCGTGGGCGTGGGCGTGGGCGTGGGCGTGGGCGTGGGCGTGGGCGTGGGCGTGGGCGTGGGCGTGGGCGTGGGCGTGGGCGTGGGTGTGGGTGTGGGTATGTATGTATGTATGTATGTATTTACATTCTTGAGCAATCCACACACGGCGTGGCGATTACCGCTCAGAGTCTGGGCCAGGTTCGCGACATGCGGGAACAAGTTAGCTATTCACACAAACCACACGGCACACATACAATTTCTCACAAACACACAATTCATGCCGCACTCAGTGATACGTATATACACTCGGTGATTTATCACACTCGGTGATTTATTTACACGCACCCGAGTCGACTGTCGACCGTCGACTGAGTCGCGCTTTTGCGGCACGGGCAAATCTGGCGGGAGGTAGCAGCGCCAGCTCTCTGGGAAGCGTGTTTAGAAGCGCCGCGGCACGATAGCCAAAACGACGCTTGCCAGTTTCGAGTCGGGGTCGTGGGAGGTGAAATAGGTTGTCCTGGCGAGTGGATCTAGGTCTAGTGTCAGAGTTTAGGGTAAACAGAGACGCTAGTGCCTCGGGTTCTCCCCGCTGGATGGCCTTTTGGGCTGTGGCTACAGTCTGATAATCTGTCATAGTTTTTGGTGTCATGTCGCGCAGGTCGGAAACATGGTCGAACTTGCGGCGGCCGAAAATGACCCTAGCGGCGAAGTTTATAATTTTTTGGATCCGTTGGAGGTTCTTTTTGGTACCATTGCCATAGACTGTGAGGCAGTACTGAATGCGTGACATGACGAGTGCCATCACAAGTGTTTTGATGACACCGTCGGGAATATAGTGGCGGATGTGGGAGAGGCCGATTAGTAGGTCCATGCAGCGGCGGCTGAGGTCAGACACGTGGGCGTCCCAGGACAGGGAGCTGTCAAAGACAACACCAAGGTTCCCCACCTGCGCGCATGGTTTCAACTCGGAGTCACGGAATGATACTGTAAAAGCGGGTATGTTTCGTAAATTTTGACGGCTGCCGAATACCATAAATTGAGTTTTGGTGGTGTTGACTTTAAGCGCATTTGCACAGAACCAACTGTCAAGTGATGCAAGAGAAGCTTCCATGCGCGAGATGAGTCCCCCGAGGTCGCTTTGCGGACCGCTCACCAATATCTGGGTGTCGTCAGCGTACTGGAAGACAGCAGCGTCTCCAGAGTACAGCGATAGGTCGTTTGAAAATACAGTAAAGAGCAGGGGACCCAGGGCTGATCCTTGAAAGACACCCATGGTATTAGGGAGAGGACGCGACAGTACTCGGCATCCGGGCCCATTCTGCAAGGAGACACTCTGTGTGTGTCCTTGTAGATAGGCGGTGAACCAGGAGGTCTCAATGCCGTGCATTTCCAGTTTGCCTATCAAAAGTTCGTGATCGATGACATCGAAGCATTTACTTAGATCGACGAGGCACAGCATTGAGACCTCCCCCCTGTCGGTGGCGGCAAGGATGCGGTCGGTGACTGACAGCAGCGCTGTCTCGGTAGAATGCCGGGGGCGGAAACCGTGTTGGGTGCAGGCCAGAAGATGGTTTTGTGAGAGATAATGATAGAGCTGCTGATGGACAACTCTTTCTACAACTTTCATGATGACAGGGACTAAGGAGATAGGTCGGAAGTTGGTGGGATCGGATGGATTTCCAGACTTGAAGATGGGGTGGACGATAGAATGTTTCCATTCATCAGGGATGTCAGATCTCATGATGCAGGTGTTTATAATATGCAGGATGACGTCACAGGTAGCTGGGAATCCGGTTTTAAGCATTCGGATGCACACCCCATCAGCACCGCGTGCGGCTGAGTTACGCATGCCGAAAATTGTACGACCGAGTTCATCGAGCGAGATTGCTCTGGGTTTAAAGCTGCAGGCACCGACACGGGGGAGGCGAATATTGAGCTTTGGGGCTGTGGTTTTGGTGCGGATCTCAGAAGCGATGCGCGGACCAATGGACACGAGGAAGGAGTTTAAGTCGTCAGCGGATACATCGGGCTGAACACCTTGTCCGTCCTTCTTGCCAGCTACAACTGACCGTATGCTTTGCCACACCTTGTTGGGACCCCTCTCACTGATCTCCCTCTGGAGTTCACCACGTCGGTCGCGTCTCAGCGCGGTACGGACAGAGCGGTTTAGATCTCTGTAGACCTCCGACTGTCGACCGAAACGCCGTAGCGCGGCGCGGCGTTGGTCCATGATTTTTCGAGTGGCAGAGGAGGCCGGAGGAGCGGTGGGATTTCGGATAGTCACGTTTTTTTATAGGCGCATGGTCGTCAAAAACGGGCAATAATTGGGTCAGGAAGGCGTTCCACTGGTCGCTTACAGACGTGGCACGAGACACACGCTCCCAGTTAGCAGACAACAGGTCATAGTTAAGCGCCTCTACATCTACACGGCTGATAGAGCGAGAGTGGATAACGGTTGGTTTCTTACATTGTTTTGGGACATCAATAACTGCATGAATGAGTTTGTGTGGGCTGAAGTGACAGAAAGTAACACTACAATCACGTACCGGCTCACGATTTTTGACGATACATACATCTAAGAGGGACCCGGAAGTATAAGTTGGAACGGTTACTAGCTGCTCGAGGGAGTAGTCAGCTAAAAAGTCACTGAGGTGTACACGCGTGCGAAAGCTCTGGTCCTTCATGATATCACAGTTCAGGTCGCCACAGATGACAAATGGGACCTTTGGGTGGTCAATTAATACTCGTTGTAGCTGGGTCTCGAGGTCAGCGAAGTCGGCGCGCAGGGCGGCATCAGAGTGTCGAGGTGGCCGGTAGAACGAGCCAACGATCAGCTGTCGGTTCCGCTCAAGCTTTAGCAGCGCCCACCGAGACTCGAGCAAGCTACCGGGGTGCGAGGAGACGCTCAGCTTCAGCGCTACTGATGTTATGGTGGTTTTCGTGAGGATAGCGACCCCACCGTAGCCGCTGCCGTCTGGTCGGTCAGCTCGGCTGATGGAGTAGCCGGGGATCACCATCAGGCGATTTGGGGTGGTGGGGCGCAACCATGTCTCCGTGGGTGTGGGTGTGGGTGTGGGTGTGGGTGTGGGTGTGGGTGTGGGTGTGGGTGTGGGTGTGGGTGTGGGTGTGGGTGTGGGTGTGGGTGTGGGTGTGGGTGTGGGTGTGGGTGTGGTTGTGGGTGTGGGTGTGGGTGTGGGTGTGGGTGTGGGTGTGGGTGTGGGTGTGGGTGTGGGTGTGGGTGTGAGTGTGAGTGTGGGTGTGGGTGTGGGTGTGGGTGTGTGTGTGTGTGTGTGTGTGTGTGTGTGTGTTTCAAGCGGTTTGTTTCACGAATCATCTTGTTTTCACGAATGTTAGGAATTAAAGTCACATGTGATAGGAAGTTGGGGAATTTAAAAGTCATCTGTGTTTCCCTAATATCCATTCAATGAGCTGAGTAGAGGCAAGAGAGGTTGCTTGTGAATGAGCAAATTGAAGCCCGCGGTTTAGTCAGTGTGCAAATCATCAGTGGAGTCGCTTTTACTCGCTTATGATGCATACTTACATATTCGTATGATTGTTGGAATCTAACCGACCTCTGCCGTACACACAACAGGTATTTTCCATGACCATATATCGATATATACCTATTCAATTAAACTTTGTGCGCAGCGGAACAACGATTGTTGATGATTTGTATGCAAGTTTTTCCTGGGAAATTACATCCGTTTGTGCTTCGCCTCGTCTTTTATTAGAGAAAAATGTGATACGGCGAAAAAGGCCGCCTGACAGGGCTTGGAACCCGTAATCTTCTTCTGATAATCTTCGGATAACTATATCATTTTGATCAGCGCCTACAACCTCTCGGCCACCGTTGCGAAAGGTACCGGCGTGGGAAATAAGCAGTATAGTTGAGGAAGGGTGAGAAAAAAGGTAAAAACTACAATGTAGTGCGGGTAAGATAACTTTATCTTGGATCACAATATCGCGGCGAAACAAAAATATTGTGATAATCAGATTATGTCACAGTTCCACCCGTCTCGGAAGTTTCCTAACGAAGTGTGTCACGTGAAACATGTGTTAATTATTGAGGAAAAGATAAAGCGCAAAAGCTAGAAAGTGTAAAAATGTAAAAGCGACACGATAAAACGATAAATCGAAAAAACGCATCACGCAAAAGTGCACAGTGGAGCCTGAGCTTTACGGGACTCACTATTACTACATACTGTTTGTTCGGGTTTTGTGGTTTTTGTGGGGTTTTCCTTGCGGCGTTAAGCGTTGAGAATTTGGTGGAGGCGTATCAGTTTTTTGGCATGAGAATTCATGAAAATATAAATTTGTATGGGAAAAAAACTAGGTAACTGCTGCTGTCGTTGGAAAAAACAAGTTTATTTTATCATATACTAGAAGGCCTGCAATTTATATGGCCATTTATTTATATAGCCAGCAAATTTATATAGCAGGCTAATTTATACAGCCAGCTAATTTATATAGCATGCCATTGAGAAGACAGCTAATTGATATGGCCAGCAAATGTGTTCGCTGCCCATTAACCGGTCCGATTGAGATATTTATTAAGCATAGGAAACATTACTGCTATTTATTTGCACAGCCAGCCAATTCTTTCACGGCCCATTTCCCGGTCCAATTTATAGGTTATGAAAGCGATTTGGACAGAACTGCAAGAACCCGCGACTTCCTGGGGGGGGGGGGGGGGCGGGGTATTTTCTGCCCCCTCCCCTCCCGTTATTTTGCAATAACTCATCAACCAACAAGAGTATCGTCACCAAACTTGCAGTACCTTCTCCCACATCAATTATACATACGTTGGCCAAAAAAAAATGAGGTTATGATAGGTCAACCGAGAGTGACGTCAGAGTGACGTCATGTTCTTCGGTTTTTGTTGAAAAATAATGCTTTGCGGAAAACGCGGTTAATGGTACAATATTTGAGATAAAATAAATAGTCTTAAAACAAATTACTGACAATAGACCGGGCTATCAAACTGCCATCTTGGATGTTTGAGTTTCTTTTTAAATTTAAAATTTTGAGAAATCGAAATACATTTTATTTTACATTTTCAGAAGAAAAACAATCAAAACCCGGAATATATGTGATCGAAACGTGTTCGGTGAATATTTTTACCAAATTTTAAGTCGATATTTTTACAAATGACTGACTTATGACTTTTAAATGACAAAAATCGACCACCTCTCACAGCATTACTATGCATAACAAATGCATTTACGTTTTTGCTTTTTACTTCTATTTATATGGAACAAACAATGTTCTAATGTCATTTTTCGCGTTCTAGACGAAAAACAAACCCATAAACATGTGTTACAACGCCTAATGACCGTAATCTGCAGTTTGATCTCGTGACCTCGGATGACCTTGACCTGACTTAATGTCATAAACAGCTTATAATAGTTATTAGAAGTGTCAGACACACGAATCATACCGATTTATCCACTGCTTATGCGTTTAATATCGCAATTTTGCGCGACAATTCCATCCATCGAGACCTTTTGACTCGGTCAAACATTTTGTACTTGACCTGACCTGTGACGTCATCGGTAACCCCAAGGTCAACAATATTATGTTTCCGTCGATAAATTTCCCAGGGCTATCGAATGCCGTTATAATGTTTACAATCGCTCCAGTAGTTCCGGAGATCCGAGGGGAGGGGGGGGGGGGTATAGCCCCCCCCCCCCCCAGTAAGTCGCGTTATGGAATATACCCCAGTAACTCGCGGGTTAAGACATAAACACTGAACGACTGGCACATTACTGCATACAACTTTACATGTACTAAGCAAAACCTGTCTAGTTCAGTTCCTTGTTCCGTTCTCGTTTTTCTCCCAAGTCTCATGCCGTTCACAGTCTCTGCACAGTTTAGCCGTTTAATTGCCAGCAATATGTCATCCGGAGTTGACAGACACTTTCCTTTCCCCTATTATACCTTCCCTTTCCCCTGCTACCCGTTCCCCTGGTCCGTTACCGTAACCTGTTCCTGTACCCCATGCCTGTTCCCGGGCGCATTCCAATGCCCGTTAGTGTGCCTGTTGTGCCGTTTCCGTGTCCAGTCCCGTGCTTGTTCCCGTGCCTCTTCCCGTGCCTGTTCCTATACACATGCTCGCTTTCCTGCCCGTTCCCGCTGCTGTGCCTACTTCCTACACCCAGTTCTGGTTACGTTCATGTTCCTGTTCCGTGCCCGTGCTAGTCTAAGTGTCCATTCCTGTGCCTGTTTCCGTGCTACGTTCTACTGCCCAGTTCCCATTACCGTACCCCACTCGTTCCCACATTCCTGCACATTGTTCCATTTGCTTCGGCCTTTCCTTGGCTGGCACGCCGCTCGTGGTTACGCGGTTACGCTCGCCGACACTGGGTGGCGGCGCTCGCCACCCATACTGCCCAGACTATCTCGACGCGGCATCGCAGCCCAGTTCGGTTAAACAATAACACAACACCATTCACATTACAACTCACCTCCTTACGTCGTCAACGAACACCTCCCTATGCATACTGACTATATCGAAAAATTACTTCAGAGGGCAACACCACTTACCCCTGAGGGATCATCCCAGGTCGACAGTGATAACGTTATTTCCTGTTAATGTATGGTTTCTTTAATACAAACTTTATTACACTTAAATTGGCTTAGCATCAGGCATCTCATGAAAGAGACTTGAACAGCAGTGCTGGACAAAATCAAGACACACACAGTATTAAACATCAGTCACATTACAGCATACAACTTTACATGTACTAAGCAAAAGTATTATTTTGTTTACGAAACAGATTCGCCGTTAATTGTCACTGAGTTGGCAAAAATCAACAAAGATATACATGCAGAATCATCTCATTGCACTCCCCACCGGGCAGATGCTCTAGATATTTGTGCTCTGATGTCACAGCTCAGCACTTTAAGTTTGTTTGAAACGCTCAGTTTTGTGAGCGAACAATCTGAGCGGAGAGCACGTGCTGGTCATCTGCAGACGGCCTAGGCCTTCCCCCGACCCCTTTGGAGCGTGCTGCGGCCGCGCCCGCTGTCGGATCGATGCCAAATTTGTATACGATGATGTGACTGTACCACTGGTCCTGCGTGCCAATTTTCGCGTACCTAACCGAAACTGGCGCCGAGGTATTAGGAGTTATTAGGGATGACACACCACGCACGGACGGACAACTTATAATTCATAATATAGAGACTAGAAGGCCTGCAATGTATATGCCATTTATTCATATAGCCAGCACATTTATATAGCAGGCTAATTTATATAGCCATCTAATTTATATAGCATGCCATTGAGAAGACAGCTAATTGATATGGCCAGCAAATGTGTTCGCTGCCCATTAACCAGTCCGATTTAGGTATTTATGAAACACAGGACACATTACTGCTATTTATTTGTACAGCCCGCCAATTCGTTCGTGGACCATTTCCCGGTCCGATTTATACGTTACGAAAGCGATTTGGACAGAACTGAAAAGCAAACATAAGACATACACACTACACGACTGGCACATTACTGCATACAACTTTGTTTGTACTGAGCAAAACCTTTGTCGTTCTGTTCCTTGTTCCGTTCTTGGTTTTCTCCCAAGTCCCATGCTGTTCACAGTCTCTGAAAAGTTTAGCCGCTTAATTGCCAGAAATATGTCATCCAGAGTTGACAGACACTTTCCGTTCCCCTATTATACCTACCCGTTCCCCTGCTAGCCGTTCCCCTGGTCCGTTACCGTAACCTGTTGCTGTACCCCATGCCTGTTCCCGGGCGCATTCTAATGCCCGTTAGTGTGCCTGTTGTTGTGCCCGTTTCTGTGTCCAGTCCCGTGCTGGTTCCCGTGCCTGTTCCCGTGCCTGTTCCCGTGCCTGTTCCTATACACATGCCCGTTTTCCTGCACGTTCCCGCTTCTGTGCCTACTTCCTACACCCAGTTCCGGTTCCGTTCATGTTCCCGTTGACGTGCCCGTGCTAGTCTTAGTGCCCGTTCCTGTGCCTGTTCCGTGCTACGTTCCACTGCCCCGTTCCCATTACCGTACCCCACTCGTTCCCACATTCATGCACATTGTTCCATTTGCTTCGGCCTTTCCCTGGCTGGCACGCCGCTCGTGGGTACGTGGTTACGCTCGCCGATACTGGGCCTCCCGTACTGCCCAGACTATCTCGACGCGGCATCACAGCCCAATTCGGTTAAACAATAACACAACACCATTCACATTACAACTCACCTCCTTACGTCGTCAACGAACACCTCCTTATGCAACACTGACGATATCGAAAAATTACTTCATAGGGCAACCCACTCACCACTGACAGATCATCCCAGGTCAACAGTGATAACTTTATTTCTGGTTAATGTATGGTTTCTTTAATACAAAACTTTGTTACACTTAAATTGGCTTAGCATCTCATGAAAGAAACTTGAACAGCAGGGCTGAACAAAATTAAGACACAAACAGTACTAAACATCAGTTACATTACTGCATACAACTTTACATGTACCAAGCAAAAGTATTATTTTGTTTACGAAACAGATTCACCGTTAATTGTCACTGAGCTGGCAAAAATCAACGGCGATATGCATGCAGAATCATCTCATTGCACTCCTGCCGGGCAGATGCTCTAGATATTTTTGCTCTGACGTCACAGCTCTGCACTTTAAATTTGTTTGAAACGCTCAGTTTTGTGAGCGAACAATCTGAGCGGAGAGCACGTGCTGGTCATCCGCAGACGGCCTAAGCCTGCCCCCAACCCCTTTGGCGAGTGCTGTGGCCGAGCGCGCTGTCGGATCGATGCCAAATTTTAATACTATGATGGGACTGTACCACCGGACCTGCGTGCCAATTTTCGCGCACCTAACCGAAACCGGCGTCGAGTTATTAGAAGTTGTTAGGGATGACACTCGGACGGTGGACGGACGGACATGTTATAATTCTCCATTGTTAACGGCGTACTCGCAAGCCGAGCCAACTCAAGCGCGCTCAGGCCGGCTGGGCGTAACCCGTTGGAGCCCCTCCCACCCCCGTCAAACAACGCGTCAGCCATCACCAGCTCAATGGAGGGGTTGGTGGCGTCGCATCTACGTCTAGAAAGAAGTTACTCCGGTCAGCAATGCGACATTAATCGCGTCAGAGAAGAGCTAGGGGAGCTGCGTGGCCTCCGTCAGGAGATAGCTGAGCTGCGGGATCTCAGGGAGAATGTGGCTGAGTTCCGAGCTGCCGTGGCAGATCGAGACACCCGCATCATGCACTTGGAGGCCCAGGTGGCGGAACTGCTGTCTTCGACTGGTACAGCCCCTCCTTCGCGGCAACCGGTCAGCCCGGAGAGAACCCGGCATCTTGCCAGAGGTGGCTGGCCTCATTAACGCACAAGAACTCGGTGCATCCATCGCCGCTGCATTGCATTTGAGGGCGGGTGATTCTGACAGTGAGGCTGATGACCCAGTTTGGCCCTCTTTGGCGGCCGGGGCAGCTGGTGGTGCTCGCCGCCGTGAGACCGCGGCTCGCAGGGTCCGCGGCCAAGAGAATACTGCGGCCAGAGGCGCGCCAAGGTCACGCCCTTGGGCAGATGCAGCTGCAGTCTCTCGCGGCCCGAGTGTGGTGGCTCCAGCACCAACAACGCGGCGAGAGGAGCCGCGCCCCCTCCCTGCTGTGAACGCACCAGAACATCGTCAGCCTGCGGTCATTGGCACTGGACCGAGGTCGGCGACTGTTGCCTCTGCTCCTGCGTGCCCTGCTCGTACGCTCTCGTTTATGCTGGAGGGAGTACGTCCAGAGGCAGCGGACGCGCGTGTGCGGAATCTGGTTGAGGAGATGACGACCTCTCTGCTCAATTTTCAACGAGTGAAGCGGCATAGCGGTGCCCGGCGCGGCCTGAAAGCATTCCGTTTCGACGTGGACGCCGCGGACGAAGCTGCTGTCACGAACCCCTGTAACTGGCCGGTGGGTCTGCGAGTCCGTCCGTGGACGGTGAAGCCATATGGTTGGCAAAATATCCCAGTGAGGACCCTAGGATTGGGCCAATCCGCGAATCCCAAGAGGCAGCAACTCACCTCAACAGCGCCACCTCTCAGCTCAGCAGAGGGCGCTGCTGCTGCTGCCCGTCTCAACCCTGTACAGTCGTCGGGAATCACTGGATCAGGTCCGACTTCTAAGTTGGTGGCCACTGGGGTCACAGGCAACAGCGCGGCGACGGCAACCTTCCTGCTAGAAGAGATCCACCTGGAGGCCTCTGACGCCCAGGTTCGGAACCTAGTCTGGCCACTTGTCAGCAACCTCCACGAGTCCCATACAGATACAGATACAGATACAGATATGTATTTCGGAACCTCCATAATATGGCTTTTGTGGAATCCACGTCATTACATTAATAATACACAATAGGATAAAAACAGTAAAACATACAGTGATGAAAAATACACACGGTAAAACAGAACACGCGGCAAAAAGAGTGGCAGGTGGCAACATAGGCCGCTCCCAGCCGCAGACACCGATCGCAATCTACGGTAAAATTCACGATTGACTATCGCCTAGCCTCCAGCGTAAGGTCGTTCCAGGCGCTCGTGGCTCGGTACACAAAGCTGCGCCGGGCGAATTCTGTCCGCACGCGGGGCAGCTCGAAGTGGCCGGCTTCAGTGCCGCGCGTGCGGCGAGCGGATACATCGGCGCGCCGCAACAATCGCTGTCGCAATAGTTCGGAGGCACTGGTAGATGTTGTGAGGTGGCGCATTGTGGCAATATCGCGTTCGGCGATCATTTCATCAACATTGGGCCACCCCAGTTCACGCAATGACGGACTGACATGGTCACGCCTGCCAAGTCCGGTCACGATGCGGACACCGAAGTTGATTCCCTTTTGTACACGCAGCTTCTGTGCTGCGGAACAGTTTCCCCACACCGTTATACAACAACGTATGTGGGGGAAGACGAGTGCCTCTATCAACAGCTGTCTGATGCATTTTGGGAGCTTATGTCTGATTCGCGCCAGACCCACCAGTACACAGTAGCAGCGCTACACAACAGACGTAATGTGACAGTTCCATGTCAGATGTGAGTCGATGACGACACCAAGCACCTTGACGCTTTGTGAGGGCAAAATTTCATCATTACCAAAATGAACAGAGAAGTCTGAGATGAATTTTTGACGGCGAGATCTCAGGAGGAGCATCTTTGTTTTTGCCGGATTAATTTTTAGACGGTTCTGTGTGAACCACTTCAAAGCTATGTCAAGAGAGCTTTCAACACAATTTTTCAGATCATGAACATTTGATGGGAAGTCAGCGTCAATGAACTGGGCATCGTCAGCATACATCACGATCCTCCCGAATGGAAGATGCTGCGGCAAATCGTTGGTGAAGAGTAAAAACAGTACAGGCCCTAAAATGGCCCCTGGACCACCCCGTGCGTCACCTCCAGGGCACCACTACAGCCACCCCGCACAGTCTGGGTACGACCCCGCAGCCAGGCCGCGAACCATTCACGCTGGACACCATACCACTCTAGCTTGTCCAGGAGACGACCATGCTCGACACTGTCAAAGGACTTAGACGTGTCAGTTGTGACGAGTGACGTCATCATGCCTTTATCAATGTTGTCTGTTGCATACGTGACAGTGTCGAGCAGGGCCGCCTCTGTGGACAGTCCCGGCCGGAAACCGTACTGCTGAGGACACAGTATATGGTGGGTCGTCAGGTAATCCATCAATTGGGTGCAGACCACACGCTCACACAACTTCGCCACAACAGGGAGAACAAAAATCGGGCGATAGTTGTTGGGGTCCGTAGTTTCACCCTTTTTATGGAGAGCCGTAACGGTAGCAGCCTTCCACTGGTCGGGCATGTCACAATTCATGATACAGGAATTTACGAGCCTCAGCAAGTGCGGTCCCACCACTGGAAAGGTCATTCTCAGCATATGGACGGTTATGCCGTCAGGGCCGCAGGCGCGAGACATACCCATGCGCTTCAGCGCTGCCGAGAGTTCCGGAAGGGTCGCAGGATACGGCACAAACGACCCGGCACACACACGGGGTGGGCGGGGCGACAGCGTCTCTCCAGCGTCGCTCTCCGCCAGCGCGTGCGCCACGTCGGAGCCGACTGACGTAAAGAACCGATTCAGTCGGTCCGGCCACTCAGGATCCGCCGGTGCTGCACTGGCTGTCCTCGGCTGCGCCTTCCCAGACGAGACCAGGAACTGCCTGATGTTTTTCCAGGTCTTTGGACGGGAGTGCTTGTAGGTAGACGCGTAGTAAGAGGTGCACGCGCGGTTGATGGCAACCTTTACGGCGTTCCGACTTTCACGGAACTCTCTTTCGGTGGCGTCACATGGAATGAGGTCCTTGTCAGTCCGTGCCTGGTCCCGAGCTGCCATGGCCTCCCGCACCGAATCGTCATCCAGCCATGGACACGGTCTGTGTTTCACCTTGATGGTCCGCATAGGCATGTGCTGATTTATGATCGGATCCCATACAGCGATGAAGCTGTTCCACATGTCGGTGGCGGAGTCAGCTGCTTCATAGACCTGTTTCCAGTCGGCTTGGAGGAGGTCGAGACAGAGGGCGTCCTTGTTGACGCGTTGTGTGGACCTCACGGTGATGATGCCGGGACTGCGACGTGCCTTGATATCGGTGACGGCCACAGTGATAAGGTCGTGGTCGCTGATGTTGCACGGCGTCACTCGGGCGGCTGATGTCAGGTCCGGTCGGTTTGTTGTCACGTGGTCGATCAGCGTAGGTCTCGGACCAGGCCGGGTCGGCTCCGTGATCAGCTGAGTTAACGACAGGTCGCTAAGCTGCTGTGCGTAAGACGATACACCTGGCTTCTCAGGGTGAAGAAGGTCGAAGTTGAGGTCTCCAAGTGCGAAGGTTGGTCGGTCATGCGACAGAACGTGCGTGAGCTGGTGGCGGAGGTCGTCGATGGCTGGCGTAGACGGACCAGATGGAGGGCGATACACTGCGCCGACGATGATGGTGGATTGGCTGATGATCTGCAGCCAGAGTGCTTCGAGTGTCGAGTTGACAGTGGGCACCCGCAGCTTCTCGGCCCTCAGTGTGCTGCGGTGGACGATGGCAACCCCGCCTCCCGTCTTCCTGGTCCGTCGATCTAGACGGCTGATGGTGTAGCCGGGGAACAGCAGCATGCTGGTGTCAACTGCATTGGTCAGCCATGTCTCGCTGAGACAAAGCACGTCCAACTGCTCCCGCAGCAGCAGATGGTTGACCTCGTCTAGATGCGCTGTCAGAGAACGCACATTCAGGTGGCCAATCTTCAGTGCACACGATGAGGCCAAGGCCGCACGGTTCACAGCCTGCTGCGTCTGTCGCATCGTCAGGCTGCAGAAGATGTCTGTGTCGTCTTGATGATGCCGCTGGTGCCCTCATAGACCGGCGTAGCAAGCCGGCCGCAGTCAGCGCTCGGCTCCGCTCGGCTCCGGCTCCGGCCCATGAGACCCGACGTGGAGGGATGCAGGCGGGAGCCAACGCCCATCGGATCGTGGTGGATGCTGCGGATGGCGCTGCTGTCCTGAATCCAGCCAACTGGCCGGCTGGGCTACGTGTTCGCGCCTGGTCGGCACAGCGTACACAGCCGTTTTAGCCCGTCAAGTCCCACCCAGCACACCGCCGGCAAGGAAACTGGTGGGAGGGGGTCTCCGATTGCGGTTTCAGACGTGGCTCCGGGCGACTCCAAGCTGCTGGAGAGACGGACTGATAGACGGGCCTTTGGAGGGAGACCTAGCTGAAGTGACTGATGGAGCCAATCTGGTGGGTAATCTTAAAATTGGAGTGTGTGGAGTGAGTGTAAATTGGAGCGAAGGATTTCTGTCAGCTCTCCCGTATGTTACCTCATTGCTAAAGTCTTGCCATGTGCTATTTCTGTCGGAAACGTGGCTGTCTGCGCCAGAGCAGAGTACTATGACGCAAGTGATGCATGATGGCTGTCATTATTTATTCTGTGTTCAATCATTTGCAATGGAGCTCACGCCAGGTGTAGGTTCTGGTAGGCGACATGGAGGGGTAGCCCTAATCTGTATTAGACTAGCCGGCTTAAATTTTCGTGAAATATCTTGTGACGACGCCCGGCTGTGCGGTGTAACTATATGTAATGATCGTAGCCCTCTAGTAACAATCTTCGGTTGCTACATGCCTTTCTGGGACTGCTCAGCCCAAACTGTAGATTATTACGCGGAAATTATTGGTAAACTGGATGCCCTGATTGCAGCCCATCGATCCACCGCTCCAGTGGCACTCGTTGGAGACTTTAATTGTGCGCTCCCACGGATGCCTGCAACCTGTAGACCTGAGAACTGGGCGCAGTTGAGAGGGTTCTCTCCCCTGAGCTGCCAAATGCAGGTTCTGCTTGATGAACACGATCTGATAGTGGCTGAGTTCTGCTTCCCACAAGATTCTTGTTATACATATGAGCGAGGGGACTATCACACTCATATAGATCATATCGCCATACCTCGGTGCCTGAAAGCGGTTATGGTCAGCTGCAGAATAATGCCGCCTTCTTTTGAAAATCTGAGTCCGCATCTGCCTATAATTGTCAGCTTTGATATTGCCATTCGTGGCACTGCTGACTGTGTGAACTCTGCCGGAGTGCCCATCCCACGCCCTGACTCTTTGAGATGGGACTCAGGGGAACGCAATGAAACATACATGCATCTCCTGTCCTCTAGTCTTTCAGCCGTTCCAGGGAGCATCACGGACGTTGCTGGCTGCCTTGATGAATTTGCTGACTTCATTACGTCTAGCATTCACGCAGCGGCCCGAGACTCTGGCTGTGCCAGACCATCTCGACCCCCCAGGGCCTGGTGGACTCCCTCGGTCTCAGCCGCACGAGACCGCTGTCGACTCTGGCATCGGGTTTGGGTCGAATGTGGGAGGCCATGGCAGGGCGTCGTGCATGACTGCTATCATGAGGCTAGGCGGGCTTATAGGCGCGCCCGCAAGGTAGCTGCTCGCTTCAGTATTGACCAGGAAGCTAAACTCCTTCACAGGCTTCGGCAAGGAAATCTTCCATCTTTTTGGAGACATGTAGGAAGAGTTCGCCGCGAGCAGCAGCCTGTTCAGTGTGCGCTAGATGCCGAATGCTTTCGTGCACATTTATCAGCGATCCATGAGGATAGCGAAGGGCAGTTCAGCCCTTCCCAGAGACTGATTCGTGACGCAGTAGCGATTTGCCGAAGGTTGTGACGATGCTGAGCCAAGGGTTGTAGCACGAGAGGAGGTGACTCAGCTTATCCCGAGACTGAAGCAAGGCTCCGCCCCAGGACCTGATTCTGTAACCGTCGAGCATTTTCTTTTTGGTCAGTGTCCTGAATTGCTTGAGGCTATTGCTGGCTTGCTGACAGCTTGTTTTGCAACTGGACGTATCCCAGCCTCCTTTTCGACTAGTGTGGTGAAGCCGATATTAAAAAAGCCGGGTATGGACCCTAATCTGCTAGATAATTATAGGCCCATCTCATTGACGTCTACTCTGTCCAAGCTGCTTGAGCTTCTAGTGTTAACCGAATTGGAGTCCTCTTTTGTTCCGCATGACCTACAGTTTGGGTTTGTTCACCATAGAGGTACAACTGAGGCGTCCCTGTTGGTCAGTGAGACGGTGCAATGGCATCTAAGGAGAGGCTCTCCTGTGTTTGCGGCCAATTTGGACGCTAGGAAATTCTTTGACCGGATTTGGCATCTCATCGAGCTTCTGAGTGTCAGAACTTGGTGCCTATTGCTGTGGTGGTACCGATAACTGGTTGGTCAAGTAGCCTTTCGAGGGTTTCAGTCTCGTGACTTCCGAGTGCACAGGGGAACTAGACAAGGGGCAATTTTGTCGCCAACGCTGGCCAATGTTTTCCTCCGTCCTTTATTAGCGGCGCTGGATGACAGCGGCAGAGGGGCAGTCCTCCATGGATGTCATGTTCCGGCGGCCTGTTATGCTGATGATCTGTGCCTCCTATCGTGTAACGTCAGCTATCTTGGTCATCTCCTATTTCTTGTGGAGTAGTTTGCAATAAACTGGAGGCTAGAGTTCACAAGTCCTGAGAAAGCCAAGACCAAGAGTCATTGTATTGTTTTTGGCAGTGACGCACTGGCAGAGGCACCGTCATGGTTCCTTACTGACCAACAACTTATAGTAGTCAGTGAGACAGAGCATCTTGGCACTGTCGTTCTTCTAACTTGCAGGCGAAACAGCACGTCAATCAGCGTGTGAAGCGTGCCCGCGGCTGCTTCTATGGCCTAACGCCTGCTGGCATCTTCAGCAAAGATTTAGCCCCCTTGGACAAGGCATTCCTGTGGCGCACGATTGTGGCTCCTTCTCTGACCTTTGGAATCGCAGTTGTCCCGCTCCGGCCTGAGGATGTCAGTGAGCTTGAAAGCTTTCAAGCTCGCCATCTCAAGGCGGCGCTTGGACTGCCACCTCAGGCCCACCATTCAGCCCTACTTGCGGCACTTGGAGTGCCAAGCATCCAGGAGACTCAGAGATGCATGGTTTTTCGCGGGCTTTGCAATGTCTTTAAGTCAGAGCACAGGCTGTCCAGAGCCATGACGCGAGGCTTAGCCGTGCTAGCTGTTGACTCTTCCCAGCTGGATGGATCGTTTCTGGGGCTCGTGCATAGCATGTGTAATTATAATTTTTAAACTGTTCTGTCTTTGGCCTCGGGGAACATCGACCCAGAAATGATCCATCCGCAGTCAGAGCCTGATGGAGTCGTTGACTCACCCTGTTTTTTTGGCATCGTGCACAGATGAAACTGTCAGTCATCTGTTGCGCCTTATGGTGATGCCATGGTATTAGGTAATATATGGTGATGCCGACCTTTTAGCCTTGATGTGCTCTCTTGGGATATTGATGTTGTACTGTCCAATATCGTGATGCTCTGTTTTTGTGCAATGATGTGTGTGCGCACTGGCCACTGCTCTTGGAATTTGTCACTACATGTGATGCAAAATAAACGTGATGATGATGATGATGATGATAATTAATAATATAGAGATAGAGAATTCTTATTGTAACCGGAAATATGCCATAAATGAGGTGTTTTAATTAACATAAAAGAGATGACTGGCTCTGCCTCAGCCAGTACTGCAGAAAGTACGCGGTGGCATCACCGCGCACTATGAAATGTCCTTACGTGCAGAAGAGGTAATTTCCATAAGCATGTGACTATCTTGGTTCTTGCCTGGTTCTTGCCTGGACTATGGTCCTTGCCAAGCACTTTCCGGTTTTCATCAAACTCAGGGCTTTTCCCGTATTGCTTTTTTTACGCAATGGTGTGGAAAATATATTTTGCGTTCTGCTTGTGATTATATACCCACCCATCCTTTACAGTTAACAACCATTGGAAAACAAAACTGGCAATTCAATCGGAAGCTCATCGATGCACGTCCACGGCGACCTATTTAGTGTCGGCGATTTGTTTCGAAGTGCCCATTCAACAACGTTGAACAGATTGATACAAAAGCGCTCGCATGTGTCGCTTTCCAATAGTGGAGTAACATACCGATCATTAATTTTCCCAAACTTTCAACTTCGAATTAGGGAATAATTTTACATAATTCTTAAATTTAGATCACATCATTTTAATACCATAACGGTAGCCAAAGAAATTGTTGCCAACAAAATCAAAGGTCATTATTTCCCTTTAACGCAAAAATAAAGCCACACGAGTTTTGGCCTTGTGTCGGACGGTGCCTAAAACTAAAGTTTTGGCCAAGCCTCCGACCGACCAATGGCTTTCAGAATGGCCGAGAACCTCAGAATCTCAAACTGGAAAACTGGCACTCTCGAGCCTGACAACGGCCCTCTTGGATAAGACTAGGGAATGCTCAGGTATTGCAAAGGCCCTCTGATACTCCTTCTCTCAGGCCTAGTAAGGACCCTCTCAGACTAGCATAAATATCGGTGGGCCTCTGAAAAAGTCTGCCCGGCTCACCATACCCCTCGGAACAGGGTGAGAGTTCCAATTAGCACCTTGGTCTCAAGAGGATACGGTGCTTGGTCCACAAACCAAACCTTTTAACATTAGCGAAGGAGTAAGATATGTTCCTTCGCAGTCAAAATAGGAGTGACTTAGGAGCAAAATGTTATTTATATAAGTTAGATAGCTTGAATCGGTCTTTCTTTCAGGGCATGTCTGTAATTCGGCTCGGTATAATTGTCTATATAGTCTTTAAAAAAATACGAGTTATTATTGATTTGTATAGGGATAAGGGATTCTCCGTCCAGATTACGTCACCACCTCTAAGTCGGATTCGGTCAAATCACCGGATGACTCTACCTTCTTATAAAGTCTTCCACCATGCGCCATAAACGACGCAATTGCGCAGGATGCTCGGTATAACTGGAATGTGGATGTTCATGCTGAATGAACCGGATTTTCTACTATTTATAGTAGAACTCTCAAAGTCCCAGAACAATGAGATCGACTGTCCTGACAGTCGATCTCAGACTCACTCCATTGAAAATACACCAGCACCCCGACCGACCGGTGAAACCGGTGAAACTAAATTATTGAGAATCAGGAGCTGAAACGCAACTGCTAATTTCCCAAATGTAAATGTACATACATGCTCACGTGATGAATATGATGATTAAGTGAATATTACATCTGCAGTGGTTTTGACGATCAGTATTTCTAAGGACATGATCGCTTCGTAATTTTCCCAGGAATGACATAGCCATAGTTAATTATTTGTACTGGCATTTTGACGCCCGAGTACTTCATGGGAGTCCCCGACCTTATCCATAAAGACAGAACACTTTACCACCCCTGAGAGGTGAGTCTGAGGCGGAGGGCAGAGCTGTGCCTCAGCCGAAACGAAGCCTATCTAGAACATGTGCTGTAGAGGATATTAATGGGAATGTTTCACCTTTCTGAAAAATGACAAATATACGCTGGTTGTAGTCGAAAATATGAAGTAAGTGCTGTTGAAAACGACGGTGATATTTTTGATCTCGAGAAGTCAGTTAACTTTATGCAAATTAAGGTTTTAAATTTGTGATGATGACGTCATTATTGAGCTATATACCGCCGCTGATTGGCTGATAAAGTGGGATTGGCTGGCAAAGTGGCTGTCAGCCAATCAGCGGCGGCACTAGCCTAGACCCCATTTTGCAAATGATAAATTAAATTGCTTAAAAACGGCTAAGTTTTGGGGAAAATGACCTTTGTATTTTCGACATTTCAATAACGGCCAAAGATAATGGCCATCTCAGTTCAAAACCAATACAAAGGTGAAACATTCCCTTTAAAGGAAATAGTTCACCTTCAGCATTAGTTTTAAACTGAGATAGCAGTTTTGTAGCCCGTGTTGGGAAACCTCTATCTGCAAGTTTTCTTGACTGAAAAGACTCTCCAGCCGAATATATTTGAGTTTTTGGCGAAGGAATGCGGTGCTGGCGAAAGAATGTTGTACTGGTTCTAGCCCGGGCAGAGGCTATACCATCAGCCAATCAGCTTGCAGCTGGTGCTAGCGAGCGAACGCCGGCCGCCGGTTGGCACATCTCCAATGCGAGTCTATCTTTACGCGACTACTTTCGAATCTGATTGGCTGAACCATTTTTTACATTCGCGTGACGTCAGGACTCTGACTCAGAGAGTATGCATATAGTTTTGATGAACAATACAAATGTACGGCCTTCTGTCCGGAATCGGCGCGATATAAGGCCATTTTTGACAATATAAAAAGAAATTGTATGAAAAAATATAATCAAATCGTGTTGGGTAAAAAATTTCAAGGTGAACTATTTCCTTTAAGATGACGCTTTGTGTTTGTAATATACACAGCATAAATCTCCACAAAGTTATGAGTAGTTTGGTGTGAACAGTGAACGGGAGGAGGAAAACGAACCATTGCTATTTTTCATTGGAAACGCCGGGAAACGCCCTGCTTTTCCGGAGGCTGGCGGTTCACTATTGCCATCTGACGTCACAACATCAAGTGCTTTATAGATTATCAACTTTTACATACAAATATCTAGCGAAATATTGATTTTTATGCAAAATGGTGTATATCACGTTCATCAGCACATTTTTCAGATTGTTTTGCAAATATTCACCAAACAATATGCAACTAGTCCATTGCGAACATGGGGGACGCGTCTCCCCTTGATTTCGACGTTCATGCGGAGGTAGAAAGCATGGTGAAAATCTGTGTCGGATGTTATGGAAACGCGTCAACGTATGTTGCAGACTGCAGTAGGTGAGTCGATCGTGCCTTATCTTTTTCACATGAGCTTGACTTCAAAGTGTAACATCAGCACATAGCGGTATCACGAGGAGCGACACCTGGCAATAGGGTGAGATAGAGCAGACGAGTGGGCTTCACGACAGGACGAGCCGCACATTTGTCAGTGATGCTGTAGCGATATGGGGTACATACACGTACGTAACACTACGAGACGATTGTGTGGCATTCAGTTCGGCGCTACCGTGAACGAACGAAGTTGCGTAGTTACTTTGTGGCACGTTCTAGTGACGTCATGTGCAGTAGCGTGAGTAATAAACGAATATATATATATATATATATATATATATATATATATATATATATATATATATATGTATATATATATATATATATATATATATATATATATATATATATCAATGAAGTTTGGCAATAATCCGTTTAATATACAAGTTTGATGGAACACAACAGAGTTATGCGCATTGATTAACTTATTCTGAAGCTTCTCGAGATTACGCACAATACTTTTCGTATCATCGTTTGTGTTTGCGATTAAATCGCCTATTCTAGTCATGGATAAATTAAGTTCATTTTCAATACGACCGGTTTCGATTTATTTCCTAAATCGTTATCAAGTAAAATGAACACAGGCAAACATAGCTACATTACATAGACATATTACAAAATACAGGATTAATGAAATTGCGAGTTGCGACTTTTGAATCAAATCGCAATAGTTTTTTTATATCACATTGCACGTTTCTTTCACCAAGTAGAACCCATCATTGCGCCGATGTCCGCAAATGGCACTGACTCAGCACTAGCCTGCACCATAAGCGGTGCTGCACAGGGTGAAGATGCCTAGATAGTCACGTTGTGTGTTGTGAGTAGGAAATCTCTCGAATCAGTACGGCCTCTAGGATCTGAAGTATTTTGCGCCTCCTCTCGTGTTGAAGAACTTCGAGGTTTTCAACCAGATCCTTCCTAGTGATCTCGCGCTGGTGCTTGTTCTTGGTGTGTTCGCACGGTGGGTGGTCATGTAGGTGCATAGTCATTCGCCGAGAGAGGGCAGTGGTCGTATGACCGATGTAGTCGACCGGCTTGTTACGAAGCTTGCAATCTTCGTCAGGGCATATCCAGCGGTAGACTACGTTGGTCTTTTGTAGCATGGTGTTCTTATGTGTGATATTTCTCAGGATCAAATTCGCTGTTCTTCCGCTCTTGTAGTATATCCTGAGCTCTATTTTTCCATCAGTTTTGGGGGTCACGTTCTTGTTGATGATTTCCCTCAGAATCCTCTCATCTTCCTTGTAGGCAGTTGTCATGGTGTTTTTGTAGAATAACGTTATGTTCTGGGTTTCTTTGTTCTTCTCGCCTGGCTTGGACCTGATGTAGTTCTCAAGAGCTGTTTTGATCTCGGTATCTATTTCACTGTTCGTATAGTTGCTATTTATCAGCATTTGCTTGATGTAGTTCAGCTCCAGATGCACGCTTTCCCAGCTACTACAGGTCTTCAATGCCCGGCGCACGTAAGCCCGAATTACCCCGCGCCGGTACCGCTGGGGACACTCACTGAGGGCATTCAGGCATCGGCCACCGTCGGTCTTCTTTCGGTAGACGGACATCTCCGTGCGGCCGCTCGAGTTGTCCACAAGAACGTCAAGGAATGGAAGCTTTCCATCCACGCCGAGCTCGTATGTGAACTTAAGTACTGAAGCTTTCAGCATTTCCTGTCGCAAGACATTCAGGTCGTCTTCACTGTCCAGCATGACAAAAATGTCATCAACGTACCGCTTGTATATGTGTGGCACTTTTGCGGTGTTTTCCAGGACTTGTTCCTCCACATGGCACATGTAAGCGTTAGCAAAGATCACACCAAGAGGTGAGCCCATTGCCACACCATTCACTTGCAGGTACAGCTTGTCATCCGGGGCTCGGAATGGTGCTTCTGTCGTGCAGGCGAGGGGGAGCTGTTTGAGCAGGTTTCTTGAAATCTGGGAGGGTCATACTTGAGGATTATTTCTACTGTCTCCTTTACAGGCACATTCGTAAATAGACTAGAGACGTCCAAAGATGCGATAACGCCCTGTGGTTCGCTACACTTTAGAACAGTTATAAAGTCTTCAGTCGATCTAAGCGTATTCTTGGCAGGAATGTACGGAGTTATAATGTCATTAAAGGAAATAGTTCACCTTCGGATTTTTTTCTCTTCAGAACACGATTTTATTATATTTTTTAATACAGTTTCTTTTTTTCTTTTCAAAAATGGTCCTACATCGCGCCAATTCAGGACAGAAGGTTGTAAATTATTGATTTTATGGTGTGCGTTATTGGTCTGCGCATGCTCCATGGCAGTGCTGGCACTTTCAGACGGTACGGTACATCATATATGCACCGTATTCCTTCGCCAAAAAGTCAAATATCTTCGGCTGGAGTCTTTTCAGCCAAGAAAAGTTCCAGATAAGGATTTCTCAACACGGGCTACAAAACTGCTATTTCAATTCAAAACCCATGTTGAAGGTGAACTATTTCCTTTAAGCTTCTTGGCGATGTCGTATGTCGGTGTAGGTATTTGCGATATAATCGGTCGCAAAGGGGTCCCGTCTTTATGTATTTTGGCGTTTCCGTACAAATACCCCGGCCAATGATATGCTGGAAGTGAACTCCACCTATTTCAGCATTAGCAGCAGCTATGAGATCGTTTACCTTCTTTTTCAGATCTTGTGTAGGGTTTCTACGTATAGCCTTGAACTTCTATTTATCAGAGACTATTTCATCAATCTTGCGTAGGTAATCAGTCTTGTCGAGAATAACGTAAGCTGCTGTTTGATCAGCCTTACGAATTACAATGTCATTGTCTTCACGTAGCGACTTCGCTGCTTCTTTTAGCCTTGGCGTCAGAACGCTATTTACCCTTTTCCCTCTGCGTTTTGTACCTTCCGCTAGCAACAGGAGGTAATTCTGGTGCTACCGAAACCTTGTTGTCTTTTTCTAGCTTCGTTACATCTTGGTAAAGTAACTCTAATTCAGTGTTCTTCTGACATAATTGAAAATTTCCCGCTACATGACAGTTTACTCCTAAATTAAGGAATTCCTTGTCATCTTCATTCAGCGTCCTAGGTGGCAGGTTCACAAAAGCATCTCCATCACATTTCAAGTTCACAATTCCTCCATATAACTTATGTACTTTACTTCTGACTCGCTCTCTCACTACACTATTGTAATACGAGTATTCATCATGAAGGACTCGATAGATGCTTTCCAATACTTCTTTATCTACGTCTTTATCTATCAGTGTTTTTTTTTGCAGTTGCTTCTGTTCAACTTTAAGGTCGCGAACTTTTGTCTATTTTTCTTTGAGTTGTTCTTCTACTAGTTTCTTCCTGAAATCTAGCGTAACTTGTCTTTCTCTTATCGCCGGGTTGTGTCGTCGTATATCAGTGAAGTTTGGCAATAATCCGTTTAATATACAAGTTTGATGGAGCACACAGAGTTATGCGCGTTGATTAACTTCTTCTGAAGCTTCTCGAGATTACGCACAATACTTTTCGTATCATCGTTTGTGTTTGCGATTAAATCGCCTATCGCCGCCAGAGGAAATCTCTGATTCGAGAGAGATTTCCTACTCTCAACACACAACGTGACTATCGAGGCATCTTCACCCTGTGCAGCACCGCTTATGGTGCA
>JAXIVJ010002538.1:0-2500 GCA_036785665.1 Chirona hameri
GGCGGTCACGAAATTGACCTGACCTTAGGTCACCGATATAAACAAAAATCCGAGATATACACATTGTATGTATCTATCACCTTATCAAATTATGTAAGATTGAAACCGATCGGCCTTAAACTGTGGCTGCGGTACTGCCGCAAACGTTTTGGAGGTGGGGTCATCGCGTGGCCTGGTCTGGTGACCTGACCTGAGATGACCTGATGTCAAAAATTTGACATTATGTGGGTAGTTCATTTCCGAACAGGTATGCAAAAAAAACGGTGGTGCTGCGCGCCGCCGTTTTTGCGCTATCCTCGAAAAACCGGAGAGGTTGGCGGATTTCGCCCCCTTCCCCCCCCTTCCAGGGTGCGTGTTAAGCGACAGTGTGTAATGGAGCTTAATGCAAGGAGATATTTCATGTATGAGCGTGTTTCATAGAATGACATTCTGAAAGGATCAATGGCCGGGGAAACTTTTGCGATTGTTGATAGCTGGTCGTTCCTGTAGTTGCAGCTGCCAATACGCCAAGTAGGCAATCGATTTGTGCAAAAGTCCTGGAACATAATGCTACCTTTGATTGTTTGTTGTTTAACATCAGGAGTCTCAGCTCCTTGTTTTCCGTCATTTTCACCTCTTCAAAAATATTTTCCGTGAAAGTACCAACGCCTCTTGATGACCCTTTCGTCTGTCCTTTCGTCTCGGCACACATATCCTTTCAAGTGGGAACATTAACTTGAGATTGGTTGTCATCGGTGTCCCTCTGGTAGACAGCTGATAGTTATCATAGCACCCCATTAGTACCCCTCACACCGATACGAGACAGCTGAGATGGAGCTGAGCCTGCTGAGCCTGCTGAGCTGAGGAGCTGAGGACAGCTGAGCCTGTATCACACGGCTGAAACTTCGTACACATGCCTACAGCCAGATGAAGTAAAACGAAGTGGACTGTGAATGTTTCGCCTGTCAGACCTGGCGAAGTTCGCAGTGTGGAATTTGTTTGGTCCAGCCCGCGCTGTAGGTCTGCAGGTCTGCCATAACCCCGCTCTACCGCGCCTGCCTGTGTACCGCGGTGACTCATAGCTTGCAGGAGGTTGCTAAGGTCGTGTTTTGCCTACCCGTTACGCTGTCCGTATGCACTGTACCTTCGTGCCGGCAATGGGTTGCTGCTATTGACCCCCTGCCCACATTGCAAACCATATGACGTCACTGAAGGAGTAAGTTACACAATGTGGCTGCAGCCGCGACGATAGGCGCTGAATCTTTCGTGAAGGGAACGAATCGATGGAAACGGTCCACTTCCACTGAATCGATGGAAACGGTCCACGTCCATAGAATCGATGGAAACGGTTCACGTCCATGGAATCGATGGAAACGGTTCACGTCCATAGAATCGATGGAAACGGTCCACGTCCATAGACTCGATGGAAACGGTTCACGTCCATGGAATCGATGGAAACGGTCCACGTCCATGGAATTGATGGAAACGGTCAACGTCCATGGAATCGATGGAAACGGTCCACGTCCATAGAATCGATGGAAACGGTCCACGTCTATTGCTGGAAGAATTGTGTAGGTATGATCTATGGTGAAATATGTTAGCATACTGAGGTAGTAATATTTATAATATGTTTTCCTAAGGTCTCATGTTTACATAATATCTCTGCCAGCAGTTAGGTTGAATTTCAGTTAAGAATTTGAGATTGTCTTGAAGCTCTTCTGCCTGAAGCTTAATTTTCAAATTTAATTATATCCTTCAGTGGCATATGCACTCATATGCCTACCGGAAATCTACTTCAAGTTTCAGCTCTTCCACACACGCTTCACTACCTACTAATTATTCAGCCCGCGGCGCCACGGTACCTGTTATTCGAGCCTGTCTGCTATGTCTGTCAACGTTGTCAGGGACTGCGTGTTATATCTCTTTTTGGAAGTTCTCGAGTCGTCGCTCGCAGGGGGCGTGTGGACCTGCAGCAGGTCCACATGGATGTAAAGTGCACGGGGTTCCTCCTGTGGCCAGCTCTGTTCCGGCACGTCCTCATCCATCACGCGCGCTTCCTCTGAGCGGCATCAATCCCCGTCTGCCGTCACCGACGCACGCCAGCCACCCGAGAGAAGCGGGCAGACGAGACCGAGCTTGATTCTGCTCAAGCCGCCCGAGGGAAGCGGGCAGACGAGACCGAGTTCCATTCTGACCCAGCCGCCCGAGGGAAGCGGGCAGACGAGACCGAGTTCCATTCTGACCCAGCCGCCCGAGGGAAGCGGGCAGACGAGACCGAGTTCCATTCTGACCCAGCCGCCCGAGGGAAGCGGGCAGACGAGACCGAGTTCCATTCTGACCCAGCCGCCCGAGGGAAGCGGGCAGACGAGACCGAGTTCCATTCTGACCCAGCCGCCCGAGGGAAGCGGGCAGACGAGACCGAGTTCCATTCTGACCCAGCCGCCCGAGGGAAGCGGGCAGACGAGACCGAGTTCCATTCTGACCCAGCCGCCCGAGAGAAGCGGGCAGACGAGACCGAGTT